>CM052335.1:2764575-2788728 GCA_028455595.1 Lasioglossum vierecki | reverse complement strand
CATATCTGAGCGGTCCCGGCATCAGGCGATTCTGACCGTCGGTCAACACCGAACATTTTGGTCCTTCGAGCCGGATATTATTATTATTTATTTTATAAATACCGCAGTAATTTTCAAATTAATTTTAAATTCCAATACTTTTTTTAGAATATTACGTGGTAATTACTTTCACTTTTCCTACATCTATACACTGTTAATTATAAAACGATAATTACAATGGTGAACAATAAGGGAAATAAGAAAGGAATAAGAGTGCGTAATGAAATTATACAATAAAAAGTAATTTTTTTCTTAGAATTACAGAATCGGTAATGTCAGCATTCTACATTTAATTATTACCTGCGGTACTAAATCTATGTACCTACGCCATTGACGCAGTTTCACGTAGTTCACGAACAAATGATCTATTTAGGTAGAGAGCGCTGAACCACCGACTGAATCTCGTCGGTGGTGGAACTTTTTAGTGATGTGGTATTTCAGGTCACTGTAACTTCACCGTTATCACCTCCCCCATCGCGCCCACTTAGCGTCAGGGCTGCCAGCGAACTCGAAAATGCGAGCCGAGTTCAAGTCGAGTCGAACCGAGACTCGCTTGGTCGAGCCGAGTCGAGTACTCGCACGAAGCGAGCGTTCGAACAATGCGGATAGC
Organism: Lasioglossum vierecki; assembly: GCA_028455595.1. Lineage (NCBI taxonomy): Eukaryota > Metazoa > Arthropoda > Insecta > Hymenoptera > Halictidae > Lasioglossum > Lasioglossum vierecki. Next base: position 2,788,079 of record CM052335.1, on the reverse strand, counting down.
TCGCTTCGATGCGAGCTACTCGCATGACGTCATCGGCTCGCATCTGCTCGATTCATTTTTTATTTATATCGTTACCTTCGTTGCTAACCCTGTCAACAACGCGTTGCTAGGGGTTGAGAAGGTTGAGATGCGAGTCGATGACATCGTGCGAGTACTCGACTCGACTCGACCGATCGAGTCGAGCTTAGCTCGGCTCGCATTTTGCGGGTACTCGCACAGCCCTGCTTAGCGTCCCGCGGGTTACCACGGGGGCTGGAAGTCTTTAACAGTATCTCGTCGGTGGTGGTGGTGACGATCCTGTAGTCAGCGAACCGTCGGTGCTACAGGGAAGGCGAACAAGGACTCTGCAATGTCGATCGCATCCTGATACTCGATCTAAAATAGCTGACTCCGTTTTGGAAGGACGCTGTACTTTAGAGTACTTGAAGAACGAGCAGGTGGTGCTACTGTTACCGACTCAAAACAACCTCGGCACAGATGACAGCAGGTACTTAAACGGGCTTCGAAATTTTTAATGCAAACATTAAATCGATAATAACGTTTTTTTTCAATAATTACGAAAAAATTTGCACACTTTATCATTTTCTTTCGTGCTGAACATGATTTTCGAGTTTCGATGTGCAACGTTCGATATTTGTAATGATTAGACTGCAGATTTTTAGATAGTATAACTTCATTAACACTTTTAATTAGTTGAAAATTATACAATCGTGTTCTTCAATTCGTCTAATCATTTTACCAGTTTCAATTTCGTCCACTTCATTTTGTCGCATATGCACAAGATCCGCAGTCTAGTAATGTGGCTTGCATGTCTGGCTACTACAGGCTGAATCTACTTAGCGCGTATATCAACGAACAACATGGTTTTCAAACTGTCCAATTGTAGATGCGCCTTAGTCGTGTTATACCGTTGTTCATTGCAATCAGCATAAGTAGGAATATTAAGTAATGGTATTCGTGATATTTTCAGTGGTGAAAATGGTTCCACCGTTTGTAGAAGCATACTTTGAACCTGATTTTTATTACGCGAAGGAAACGTGAATTATCTCTGTGATATGATGAATTAAACTGAGACAATAAAATTTTCGAACGAAACTTCAAAGATTTTAAAAGTTTTAAACTTTCTCGTGGTTCTTGATAATATACAGGGTGGTCTTGAATTTCGTATCTACGATTTTTGAGACAATTCAATGATTTACTATATCTTGAGTTGATTTTCAATTGATTCTTCTTATGCAGAAACGCAGTAGTACTTACTGAGGTATAAATATGAAGTGTATTTAGTATTTTAAAGACAGTTTAAAGCGCGTGTGACTGATGTGAGTACTGAAATGAATAGCTAAAAATGCTGTCGATCTTTATCTAATCAGGTCTTCAATGTATGTGTCCTAAAATCCCCAGTTTTGTATCCTTTTACTAAATGTAAGAATAGTGTGTAAGAATAATAAATCTATCATCGTTCTAGCAAATTGGCAAGTTTGATGCGTTCCTCAGTTTTTAATTGTCCCCGTGTTTCTGTTTGGGATTGCATTAGTCGCGCAGACCAGAAATAAGTCTATTATCTCTGTATTAAAAATGATTGCTATCTGATAATAGGCTCGACAACCTCATCGGATTTTCGATCTTCAATCTGGTTCGCGCACAAACAAGGTACATACAATCTAGTTTACTCTGCAGCGCCCTCTGGCGCATTTCTGCACCGGGAGACACTAATTGTCTCATTCTGCCACTCGATGTGTATTTTATTCTCTAGCACTATTAATTGCCTATCGTCCTCACTAGGATTGCTTTATACCTAGGATATTCATTATATACGATAATTAAAAATTTTTTGGAATTTCACGAGACAGATGAATAGGGTACAATTTTTGTCAAATAATTAAATGATCAAGGCTGAATTATCGCGGTTATTTATGTTTCGATTGTTTGTAAATGAATAAGCACATTAATTTATGCACCACCATATATGGGTGTCTCAAAATTCCTTCAACATCCGAAAATTTTAGGTTCTTGAGATCATTTGAAGCAACATTTTCCTTTGCAAAAACAGCGTACGCGGCTTTGTTAAGGAGTTATTAACGAAAAACACAAACCCATCAGAGTGCGATCTAGACGCTTGTTTGGAACAATCGGCCCGGGGCGCCAACTGTCAATTGGCCGACTGTGCTAACACGCGTCTAAGTCGAGCTATGATTGGTTCGTATTTTGCGTTAATAACTTCTTAACAAAGCCGCGGACGCTATTTTTGCTAAGGAAAATGTTGCTTCAAATGATCTCAAGAACCTCCAATTTCCGAATGTTGAAGGAATTTTTATAATAATTTTTATAATATATAATAGACAATGTATAATATATATATATATATATATATATATATATATATATATATATATAATAGACATTAATAAAATGAATGCCGGTTCAATATTTTTATATTTCAAATTCGACGCGCGAACTCGTGAATATTCGAAGTCGTTGCGTCACTTTCAGGTGTTCCGGGAAATTTTTCCGAATTTCACGCAGACAATAAGTATAGATGGAGCCCTCCAAGATTTACACAACTCCCCTTTTAAACCATGCATTTCAATTACGCACAGCTGTACGTCACTCAATTCCCTGAATCCTTAAAACCCTACGAGTCTGCAAGAAAGTTCGGTTCGGAATACATTTTGCACCTCGAGCTACTGAGATTTAAATCTTTGGATTAAAAGGAGCGACGGCGAGCGCTGAAGACGTTCCTCGTTTGCTTGGCACAAGGACCGATTCCTTCAGCCGCTTATCCATTCAACTTCCTACGTCTATTCCGTGATGGAATTCGTTTCTCGAACGGTTGAATCGTATGAAGATTCACTGTCCACGTTCTATGAGGAATAAACGCGACCCATTACCCCACCAAAATTCACAATATTGCAATTACTCGCATAAAACAATTGATTCATCGATTTTCTAATCTTTGAAGAAATTCCACAAAATTATCGTGGTTTTTATTCTTGAATATTGATGTTGGGCATTTGTTTTGTTTGCATATTGCATATTTAGTGTTACTGTGAATAACATTATTTCTCGTATTGTGGCAAACAACTAATTAGACCATCCACTGCATCTCATCTCTATTCTTTCATTTGGCACCATTGTGTCAATTCAGCATAAAGAGACAGATTAAAATGTAGGTCAGTGAGGGCTAATGAAAAAAGGTGATACTGCTTTTAGGTTTAGTTATGATTAAACCTTTGCACTTCAAGCTATTTCATCTCTGGGTCTCGGGCATTTCCTTCGATCCAAAATATTTCCATTCTATATTTTATATTTTCATATCAGAAATCATTACAACACAGAAATTGGAATCTTCACCACAAATAGAGATCCGTATAAAAGATAGAGTTCCCCAATGCGGTCGTTTGTCACTGAATCCTGTCGTCAAGCCGGTTTTTGTGTCCGACGGTCGGCGACGATAACACAAGGCTCAACTTGGGATTTGACTTAACAACGGAAACTTGGTAATCGATTCTTCCTATACCATATAGGAGGCTTCTATGATAGCCTGTGTTAGTATTATATACGAGACGGAGACGTGTACAGTGTGTCTTGTAACAGGTGGTCCAAGGAAAAGACGAAGATACTCTTCGACAAATGATAAAAAAAATTGACACTAAAAAGTATCATTAATTGTTCGCGTATCAAATTCTTTATTGAACAACTAAATTCAATGATTTCTATGCGAACAAGAGTAAATGATTTTTCTCCATTAAAATTTTCCATTTGTCCCAGTATGGCGGGCGTCAGCTTCTTAGTTGTTGTGATGTGTCCTAACCATAAATGACCGAGGACGGTCATTGTTGTCAGGATGGGCCGTACTGTAAGTATTTATTTAAATATTTAAATGTGTTGGCGCAGATCCATCGTGGGTGACCAGCTGATTTTTTGCCGCTGGTCGTCATTACGAGCCGACGACCGATTTGCCATGAAAAACCGATATTCGTCTGAAAAATAACAATGATTAATAAATGTCAGAATGTAACCAACCGTTAAAGAAGAAACAACCATTTAAATAAACCTCCTATACCATCGATATGTTTTGCGAGCAGTAGATAGAAGTCTTGGGGACCCTAGCCCCGCGATTTCTTTGAAAATTGCGTGTGGGACTGGCACAGGGGTGTTTGAAAAACGTGGCGGGCACGTGTAGTCGAGCCGAGCATGCAGAGAATGAAGTCGGCGGTGGGGGAGGCCGTGCACGGCTCGCGTTTTCATCTCCCTTCAATCGGTATCTCCCAGCCGTCATACGTTTTTCTACGTTATAAGCACCGGCAGACAGTTCGGCTGTAGAATCCGGGTCTCCCCCGTGGCCCCTCGGTGGCATGGCGCGTAGAGGGACTGCTGTGTCGCCTACAAAACGGGTTGTCCGTGTCAAGCACTTATGCGCTTCTTTTTTGCTAAATACATTTCAATATCCGACGAGGGAGCAGTCCTCTCGAACGCGACACTTCGCTCGGTGAGATACGGCCGCGGATACGGGACGCGCTGCTGGGATGAAGGAAAAGTGGGCGGAAAGGGGTAAAAAGGGCGACAGGAGCTGCAATATTCTTGGCTCGCATTGTACGTGTCCCATAAGTTGGCAGCCGAGCTCCCTCTCAGCGACAGCTTGACAGAACATACGCTCCTTCCCGCTCGAATCCTTTCGTCCTGCATCTAACCCCTCTCTCTGGTATCCGCGAGACCCTCTCCACCTCTCCGAGACTTTCACCTCTTTTCTCTTCCCACCGTCTTGCCTCTCACCCCTCCATCTCTCCACCCGCCCGGTTCTCGAAAATAAAAGTTTATAAGACGGTCGGTGTGCTTGTGTGCGCGCGAGTTCTCGTATGTGTTTGAAACGACGCGTAGGTGTTCCTTACCGAATTCCCTGACTGAGGAGGAAAGGAAGGAACGTCGTCGTCGTCGGCGCGGGAAACAGGCGAAAACGCGGAGACGAGGAGTGATCGCGCGTGTGTGTGCGGGGTAGCACTGGGTGTCCGGGGTGGGTAGCAGGGAGGACGAGAAAAGTGGAGACCACGTGCAGAAATAACGTTCGTGTTTTTGATTTGAAGCACGTAACCGAACCACATTGAAATCAGATAGGGGCGCGAGAGAGGACGCTAAACTGGCTCAGAGGCTCCCGCAAGCTTACTACAGGAATACCTAAACCGGGATACGAACCGAGGTGTGTGTGTGTATGTGTGAGGGGGGTTTGGGTGTGTAGAAGGTGGAGATGGGGAACGCGTTAGACGGCCAAGGCAGCCAGGAGACCGAACAAGGGGCGGAAGGGGGAAAAGAAGGTGCGACCATGGAAGACATGGGGACGCGCGCGCGGGGGCGGGACTAGACGCTTCACAACGGGTGAAACGTGCCACTTTCCACGGATTTTCGAATAAATCGGCGGCGTGTAGAGTACGCGCTGTTCCGGTATAACGGAGTCCCTGCTTTGACTCTGACTTTCTGAACCCCTACGGGTTCGTGTTCCGTAATCCGGATGGGCCCTCGTTCCCGTGTCCCGGGAAACGCCACACAGCGCCGCATCGACTACGTACAGTTTGTCGTCCTGGCCGAGGCATTCCAAGAACGCCCGCGCGATCCAATCCCGAATAAAATTGTTCCACCGAAAAGTATCCGGTCGGATTATTTCTGCTAGCCTGTCGGTATTCGAATCCGCCTGGAGATGAATCGGTGCACCGAACCCAGGGAATTCTCACCTGTTAACGGAATCGGCCCGGATGCTTTATCTCTTCATTGTATTTGTACCCGAGCATCGAAATAGACAGTTGTTTTCCACGCTGTCTTGCAAAACTCGGGGATCATTCAGTGTTCCTTGAAAAATGTCCTATGTTAATCTGGCGACACTGGACCAGCGTTTCATTCTATGCCTATGTACCTGCGTAATCACACGACATCTATCTGTATATAGCAGGTCCCAGGGCAGCGAATAACTTACACATTCGCGGTTCACGCACGGACTGACCTGAAACACGTTCTCGTACCTAACATTGTTAACAGCCTAAGGATTCCATCGGGATGGTGTGTTCATGATCACCCGGAGCCGAGGCGCGACCAACATGCTCCGACAAAAACATCACCGTATGACACTTGTTCTTCTTCTGACAAGTTTGTCCAACTTTCAACCGTGAGGAGTTTTCCCGGTGCATTCCTGGTTGAACACCTTCCGCCCCCTTTTTCCCGAGCCAGATGTGTGTGTGTGTGTGTGTGTGCTCGTTCCATCCCTCCGTCAGCCGCGGATGATTTTCCGGCGTGCTTGATCCTGTCTCTTTTCCGCGGCGAATAACTCTTCTCCCGCACCTTCGAACGCGCGTTGCGCCATATTTCAAACGTCATATTAGCAAGGACCATGCGTCTTCCACGGGCAAAATGTCTATGCTAGCAGCAGACTTGCTGCCACTACATCACACAGGCCTGGCCTCCTTCTTGGCGTCCCGGTATCGTGTCACCTTGCCAGCTCGCCACCAATTACACATTAATGCGACGTCGCGTTATCCGGGATGATGTGTGAAATGGAAGAGGGAGGACTACGCCGGGAGGAAGCCGGCGTGTCCCGCGGGACTACACCCTCCAGCGATCTATACCACTGAATTAACCTACTTTCGCGCGTCAGAAAGATTCGATCAGTGCCGATCACTTCGAAGATAACACCGTGTTTTGTGTCCGCCTTTCGCCTCTCCCGTGCGTGATCATTCCGAGCAAAGATTCGCCCGGCGCATCGCTGGGAGCCCGGGGAATTATACGATCCATGCCGGAAACAATATCCGGATAATAATGAAACTGTTTATTGCATCGAGTCGTTCAGAGGTCTGGTTATCAATCTCGAAATATGTGATTTCCAGACATTTCTTCCGGGTCAACTCTTTCTTATCAGGAATTTCCAAGTTTACAATCAATATTTTTATAAATAAACCTGTAATTGTTTACAGCTATCTTTTAGTTGTGGAACATATTTGCCAAGATTGCGTTGTTTTCGAGATATTTGAACGTGAAGACACGACGCTGTGGTGCTGGACGTCAATGATCGAAGTGGTAATTAACGTCAGTCGTGTGCGGTTTCGCTGACGTAATTGGCGAGGAAGAAGCCGTCGGTAACGAAGACTGCTGACCTCGAGTGGCGAGCCGGAACTATACACCGAAATCACTTTATCTGTGCACACCTTTGACCACCACGCGGCGTCGTTCGAACGGATCGACATCGGGACTGTTTCGGTTTTCGTTGATCCCGGGCCGTCATTAAGGGGCATCAATATAGCGGGGGTGTGAACGGATTCGCGTACGTGTCGGGTTAACGTGTGTACACACGTCACAAGCATCCAGGTGGAAACATAGAGGGCTATCGAGGGGTGTATAGGAGAAAACTCTTCTCGCAGTAAATATTGTAACATCTGGCGCGACTCATACGACTTCGAGTCACGCCTCCAGCCCTCTACATTTCATTTCACTTCTTAGATACTTCACTAAAAATACTGTCGGGGATCCACTGGCTGGTTCTGCTCGGAGAGTACAGCACGGACATTGGCTTCCTCGGTTGGAAGAAGAGAGGAAGAAAAAGGGGGCGAGGAAAAGAGGATCCGTGTTTGTTCCGGTAGCTTCTTGGATTTGCACGAACGGCCTTTCTGTACGTCTTCTCTCCTTCCCTTATCCACTAATCCCTCCGTTTGTATGTGGCCGTGTACGTGTGTTACCCGGCTTGCAAGCCAACTCGTCGAGTTCACGCGAGGAAGACAGATCGTTACGTTACTTTTGGATTACGCCATAAGGCGCGGCCCCCCGTTCGCGTTCGGGTCCTCCGTTCTCCTCACGTGAACCGACCGAGTCAACGTCGGAACATTTTCGCACCCGCGATCTGTCACCGCTGTACTTTTTAATCTCTTCGATCAATTTAATGGACACCGGACTGCTGTTCCTACGCTCCAAACGAATCTATTCCCCGACTGATCATCCCCGTGTTCGGGAATTCAATTTTAAATTAAAATTCGATCACAGAGCACACCCGATTCCCTAATTACCTACACCGCACTGCCGCTCACCTGTGTACGTGGACACTTTTTAACATCAATTATCACGAAGGCATTAACACTTGATCGACGGCCAAAATGGTAAACATGAGGAAAAAGTGGCAGAGTAAAGTTCAATTGTATTCAATATTAATTTTTGTTGAAAAATCACTTTGGTTACAACATACCGGTTACGCTGTTTAAATGTACATAGAATGCAGAACATAATTAGTATATGCGCGCTGGTGCTGCATACATAATAATATGCTGAGGATTAAAGAAAATTACGTTTAACAGAATTATTTTGGCCATGAACATTCAATTGTACTCCCGAAACAAGCAACAGAGCGTGTAGGAAAATCTGAATGGTCAGTGAATGGATTTCATTCGATATCCTATTGGTTACGTCAGCAAATTCGTAGTCCCCGAACTGTGCAATATCGAAATATCTCATTGTACCAACATAATACTCGACCAATGAAATTGTCTCAAAAGAAAATATTGGTTTGACAGCCTCTTTCCACCGATCGATACAGATTACTCTACATTCTAATAGAATCTTATCGCTGAGTCGAATATTTTCAAGTCTACTGTTTGACAATTCACACTGTTGATCGATTAATTATACTGTCGAAAGCAACGAGTAATTTACGATATGTGTTTTTTTTTAAGGCTTAAAAATTTTCGAGTTCCACATTCTCAAGGGTTAAGGCTTGTAAAGAGACCTGCGTTCTGCTCAATTTTCGGTTCCCTTTCAGAAGGCAACACGCTCAGCGTTTTTGCGTGACCGAAAATACAAAACTATTTTATATGTATTAATTAATTAATTAATAACTCTGTGGGTTACTAATAATTTATTTAATTTTGGCCTCACGGCCAAGAAATTAGACTTGGCTTTACAAATCTATTATATCTTCTATCCTTCCATCCATCTATACATCCATTCTTCCACCCATTCATTCATATTCTATGCAATTTGTTAATCTAATCTAGTCTAACCTAACATAATCTAATCTGACCTATTATCTTACATCTAATATTGCCTCCCCTCTTTTCTTTTGGTTATTTCTTTCCTTTTTGCTTCGACACTTCTAAACCAGTCTACTGTTTCTCTCACTCTTTTATTTTGTACTATCTTTTCTATACTTAAATTTCTTCTTTCCATCTCGTCACTATCCTCTGCCAGATGCTTTAGTGTCTCCAGGTAAATCTCGCACATCATGCACATTCTCTCTTTACTCCAGTATTTATTCCCTTCCTTTATATTCCCAAATCTCACTATAACCATCAGGCTCTCGCTGTCTCCCTCACCTTTTTCCTCCAGGTACCTTGCCACTCTCGGTTCATATACAGGGTGTCCCGAAATTCCCTCAGCATCCGGAAATGGGAGGATGCTAAGATCATTTCAAGCAAGATTTTCCTTTATGAAGATGTCATCTGAGGCTTCGTTAAGGAGTTATTAACGAAAAACACGGACCAATCCAGAGCGCGACCTACATGTGTTGGTCGCGGCACACCGACAGCCGAGCGTCGTTGAACACCAACACATGTAGGTCGCGCTCTGGATTGGTCCCTGTTTTTCGTTAATAACTCCTTAACAAAACCTCAGATGACATTTTCGTGAAGGAAAATCTTACTTGAAATGATCTCAGCATCCTCCCATTTCCGGATGCTGAGGGAATTTCGGGACACCCTGTATATGTTTATATTTTTTACAGAACCTAGAGTTCATTATTTTATTATATTGCCGCCACTGTCCCTGAATTTCCCTATCCCTTTCTTTCAGAGTATCTATCATTTCTATCATATCTTTTCCTTCTTCTCTTTCTTTTTCTATCCCCGCTTGGCTGTTTCCTTTGTCATTCAGGTACTCTGTCCTCTCTCTGCTATTTTTTGTCGTGACCCACGTCCTCTCTCTTTCTCTCACCCTCAAGCATTCCTTTACTATCACTCTTCCCGCGGATCACTTCGCTCTTTCCTCAAATCTTAACGCTTTCTCTCCTGCTCTGATTAGTACCTTTTTCCTCATGGTTTTCTCTCCCAGTACTATGTAATCAGGCGTTGTTCTTTCCAGTTTCAGGCATCATTTTATATACTTTGTTTTAACTCCTTCCAGTTCCTCCCTTTCCTTCCACCCACATATCTCTGCTCCATACATCATTATACCTTCCACTAAACGTTCAAACAGAATCATTCTTTTCCTGAATTCATCTCTAAACAATCTTTCTCCTATACCCCACACTTGCCCTAGTACCATATTTGCTGCTTTCGCTCTTTCCTTGACATGCCCCTTTATGTCGCCATTTCTCTGAAATTTCACCCCCAGATACTTAAATTCTTTCACTTCTTCGATTTCATCTTCCCCCCATTTCCACTCTCTATTTTTCTTGCTCCCTCTGCCTTTCTCGAACAAACTATTTTATATAATAGAAAGATATTTAACCCTCATCCGTCCCTCATTTCACGAACTGAATCTGTCTCTCGGTATCAAATTGACACAGTGCCATAAAATAGAAAGAATTTCAGTGTTTTGTATTAGTCAAATTGGTGAGTTAACATTTATATTTTAGGTTCTTCGGTTATGTGTTCCACATTAAAAAAAATTATATATAAGTCACACAGTTTCGGAAAAATTTACCCAAAAGTTAAAAAATACCACGTTTTCAAAAATGGATTAAAAAGTATAAAATAATTTTTCCTAGTCCTGAGAATTTTTAATAGCTATGAAAATACTTGTAAAATTTAAAACGAAAAACGTGGGGCGCAAAATGCATCAATTATTTATTGCTTGCTCCCCACGTTTTTTGTTTGAAATTCCTTAAAAATTCACAATCACAAATTTTCATTTTAAATGTTACAAGTATTTTCATAGCTATTAAAGTTTCACAATCACAATTTTTTAGGACTATCTGTACGGGGTTAGAAATCTGTATGACACTAGGAAACATTATTTTATACTTTTTAGTCCGATTTTAAAGACGTGGTATTTCTTAAAAATTTATTTTTATTTATATAGTTATTTTCAGGTTTTTAAGCTTGTGTATGTGAAATTTTTATGGACATTATTACTGACACTTTCAAACACAGACCCTTTAAATTGTAATCATGTACTCGATATTATTATTACCTATATCACACATGCTCTCCACCGTCAAAAGGTTTCCTCTCCTTCTTCTATCACGTATATTTCAATCGATTTGAAACATTTTGATGAAATTATAATAGAAAGGTGTAACGGTTCTTTTACTTGGTAAACAAAGCAATGAATTACCGATCGTCGCGCAGCGACGTACTATCATATACTGAGCTCCGTCGGGGCGAAGTGGGTCCGTGGGATGGGGATGAGTTAGAGTGCGCACGCATAGTAAAGTAGAAAGCGTTGTCGCGCGGTGTGGGGATCTCTGAACGCGATGACGTAGCGTTTCGCGGAGGGGGAAGGGGTGTAACGGTAAATATTTAATTGTTATTTCTCCGAAACGGATAGACTTTTTAAAAAACTTTTTTTAAATGTTGCATTGTCATCCAGTTCTAAGCTATGTTTCCAATTTCAAGTCTCTAGCTCATCGGGAAGTTAGTTTAAAATCAATTTCGAAAACGTGGTAACAACAGAATTACTTATTTCGGGCAAACTATGTCAAATTGACACGAGGGACATGGTTATGGTGACGAGAGTTAAGATGCGATCTCCTTTGCGTGTCCAGAGTTGTGCTAATTTAATTACGTAATTCAAATACATTGTATTTCAATTAATAGTAATTCAATTACATCGTAAATAAATTACTATATAATTGAAATAGAATATAATACAATTACTAAGTATTTTAATCAGATGTGTAATTGAAATACAATATAATTGAAAGTGTGCCGTAGGCACATCACGAGCAGCTAGTAAATTTATAAATTATAAATTCCTTCTGTTTGAAACCTTCATATGGATTTTTCAACCTCTTCTTGCCCCGATTACTTCATTTTCATAATTCAATTACAATTGATTCTATAATTTGAAACCATGAACCTTGGATTGAAGTTTTGTTTTCCGTAGCTCCTCAATATTCTTGTAATAGTTTTCCCTGTTGTCACAGCAAGTATATGTGTTATATTTTTTCTTTTTTTCCGTTCTTTTATCACGGCTGTGTCGCAATATTTTTTCAATTTATATTATATATATATTTCAGACACAAAAATGTTTCTCTTGAGAATGATCCATGTAGGGATCGAAACGTTGAGATGAATGTTTAACAGCTGTTTTTTTATAATTGATTGAACTGTGCGCCGAAACCACAAAATTTATTATATATATTTTATAATTGTACACCATTGCAATTACGAATTTCATTGTAATTTAATTGAATGAAAATCTGAATTATAAAGTACAATATAATTGAATTACATCGTGATTCATATTACAATGTATTTTATAATGTACTCCATTGCAATTACGAATTACATTGTAATTTAATTGAATGAAGATTTGAATTATATATTATAATATAACTGAATTACGATGTAATTCAATTATTTAATGTATTCAATTGTAATTCTGCACAACTCTATGCGCGTCTGGATACAGTGTGAAGGCACCAACGGTATGGGCCGTTTAGCGGCTCAGGTATAGGCATGCCTCGTCCGGGAGAGACAGGTAATGAGATGACGCGTTAATTGCCGCGACTCAGCGAGGCAAATGTGTTGTTTACCTCTGCTGGCCGAAAAATTTTCTCGGCCAGTCGGGCCAATTTTTGTGGGTAAAACGCTCATCTCCGTCCCCTAGTAAGATCCGTCCCCTCCAGGAGGGGACGCTAAGTAAAGGGAGCGTATTTTGCCTATGTTGATCCTGTGTAGAAAAAACGTGAAAAGGTTCCGAAATATTGGTATATTTGGCAATAGCGAAAACAGCCTTTATTCGCGACGACAAAATGTTCACCGCTAAGCGAAGAGCCGAATCGTGCCTCGTACCTGCCTCGACCCAAGGCGCTAGGGTGAAGGGACAGCGTCATGGAACGACAAGGGGAAAGACTCCGGCATTTTACTATAACTTTTGAACCATAATAGATAGCGGGGCGAAATTTCCACTAAAATTTATTAAAAAAATATTCCTATCTACATTATCGGCGAAAAATGTGTTTTTTCGTCAACTTGAGGAGCTTATTTCTTTTTAATTGTAGATTATTGAACGATTAAACGATTAAACGAACTTACCTAAGTGATATTTTATCAAATATCGTTTAATTTTATCGTTCTGAAAAATATAATAACTATTTGATCGGTGGAGACGTTGTCCTAGACCGGGAGAACCAGTAAACTAGGTAATAATGAGACTAATAATTCGCGCGCGAAGCCTCTCACGTTCTACGTAATTCACGAGCTCGAGTACAAATGGCTCTCGTAGCTTCGCCGCCGTTAATGTTAATATACAACGCGAAGCCACACGTGGAGCATCAGATTTCTAATTCTAATAAATCCCATATGGGGCGTGCTCGCTTGGATTGCGTCCGTGGAACACCGGAGAACGATCTTCGAAATTCTTTAATGAACAACCGGCACGTGCATACAGAGAAAAGTGCCAACGATTCTCTGAAAACGCCAATTGTATTAAACTTTATTTTTAGTATAACCACAATTGACTCTGTAAAGAAAACTAAAATTATAAGAACGCCGTAGAACACAATGTAACTCGGACATCGTTTCGTTATAAATGTCAATTGCGAAGAATCAATTAATATATAATATAAGCAAGTGGAATTCGATATCTGATAGTACTCGGAACTGGATATGCAATGTTCCTCCGTATCCCCGCAATTTATATGGAATACCGTAAACGTCGCTATAAATTACCAATTGTACCAATGATCCTGTTGCATATGCACGCGACTGACATTCCGTAGAGCCGAAATCATCCCACGAATTGCTGACCTCCATTTGCACGCGTACACCGTGTCCAAGGTTCGCTAGGTCCTACCAAGAAGTCCTATTGCAAACTTCTCTTGATTGGCGGTGCAAGTGCTCTGAGCATCATGTCACAGTTTCGCCTTGTTTGTTAGGAGATCTACCTTTCTTCAGTTTCAACGAAGAAACTGCGATTCGTTAAAAATATGGTAAACTATCTATGCACAGTATGTTCTAAAAATACGTGAACACAGAATTTTTCATTCGCCAGAAATCGTCGATATTTCATTAAAAAAAATACAATATATCTTATTTCAAAACTAGAGAAACTACTTCTCCATCGTACGTTAAAAGACGCGTTATCAAAGTAGCGAGTCTCACAAACTAATTGAAATTCATTGATAAGAAGGCCGTCATCGCGAGAAGGCATTAGGACGGTTTTCGGAGAATGCAAATCACGGGAACGAAACAAGTGGTTAATAAATTATCGAAATTACCATCTGCATTAGTCGCTTAGTCCCCTTCACTCAGATTCTGCGGGCCAATTGAAATTAAAGGAGGAATCCCGTCCGCCATATTCTTTGGGAGGAATGAAAACGTCTTCGTTGATTTATGCGTGTCCATTAAGGGGCCCGACTGGATAGGGCGCACTTAAAACTGGTATTAACGAGGAACTCTGGGTTCTCACTCAATGGAGACGCTTTATCGCGTATCGAAATGCGGACCGTTAATCACACAAGACGATTACACGCAGTACATCGTAGTCGTTGCGAGTTGATTGAACGAACGACCGATCGAGATCCTCGATTCTAGGGTCGATTGATTAAACACGTGTAATCTCTATTTCAGTAAATTTCTGGGATACAGACAATCGTTTCATGTCCATCGGACGAAAGAAATGTAATTCGTTCATACTCGATACTCTTTAAATAAAAATCTAATGTGGAAATTGTCACATGTCTAATTTTCAGCAGTCAATCTTTGACATTTTTCACGAAACTGTCAGGATTTCCTTGCGAAAAACTGTCCACGTACACGGGTTTTTACAATTCATTTGGTGGATATACTTTATTTTTCATTACGATTGATGAAACTCCGAAAAACATAACGGGAACTGTTTCGCGCGAGCGTGAAACTGAACGGTGCCTGCAAAGCGAAGGAAAAGTTATTGTTTTGAACGGCATACATTCCATTCGCATCGAATTCGAAACGGCAAACAAATGAAGTTTTATCTAACCACCCCCAGCGCGTTCCAATTCATCGTGGATCTTTATTTACACGGTGAAACGAGCGGGACCTATGGATATATAATCATCTTCTCGCACGTTCCTCGAGCTAGGCGGCCATTTTGATCTGCAGATTCCAATTGCGCGTAGGCAAACAAAACGCGTGTCTCTTCGTGTCCGAATGAAACTCGCTTACGCGAACCGTTAACAGATCGTAAATAGAAATTCCACGAGGCACGAACCTTTGTCAGCGGAACGTGAGCACGGAAAAAACCGAGAGAGACGTCACGCGTCCTCGTAACACTTTCGCGCATCCTTTTCGCAGGTGCAATTGTAAACACCTGTCCTGACGCGATAAACAAATTTCCGTTCCGAAACGCGTTAGAATTTAATTGAATTCTCACTTCGGACGTTCGAATCTACATGAATATTTAAGTGTTTATACGAGAATGATTAAGAGATCTCCATAGAGAATCGTCGACCGGCAAAGTGAAACTTTGTTCGTTCAGCGTTCTCAGCGTTTAGGAGAACGGCGCGGGCGAAGGGCGTCGCGTCGTTCAGAAAATGAAACACGAATCAGCGAATTGATATTAAAATAAATTGTGGAAATTAAAGGGGGAGAGAAACGTTCCCGATTAATTCGATAGATAATACTCGCGGGTGCTTTCTCCGGTTTCGATGGCGGATAAGGGACACGCTGGCAGCGAACGCAACGGCATCCACCCAGAACAATCCAGCGAACCCTTCGAGACGGGACTTGCGTAGGGTTTACCTCTTTGACCCACCCCTTTCCTCTACGTGGCAAGAAAGAGAGAGAGAGAGAGAGAGAGAGAGAGAGAGGGGGGGGTACCACGATTCACCGGGGAATTATCGGTACTTGATTGCGCTTAATCCGCAAAGTTTTCTCGTTTGACTTCGCGCTCGCCTAAGAGCCCCCGACCAACGTCACCGTTTCTCGGCGAGAGCGCGATTTTCTACTGGGGATCCGGTAGAAAGAAAAGTGTGCATGCTAATGCCCGACCAGCAAAGGAAAATTCATATCAAACGTGAAATTCGAAAGGTGAATCTCTTGCTAACGATGTTCGTTTGGTGGAATGTGTTTACACACTTGTTATGTCGCGCCCGCCCCTCAACTCACCTGTCCGCCCACGAGAGTTCTCTCTTCCCCCGTTTTGCCCCATTTTCTATCCTTGCCCCCTTCGCGCATCGATTTCTCTTTCGGTTATTCAAAAACCGGATGAACATCCTAGGCCGAAGGAAAGTGTTCCCTGATTGTAGTTTTCGAGGGGGTGAGTCTCTTCTTTTCAAAATAACCTTTTGCATTGAAATTACGCAGAGAAAATATATTTTGGCAAAATTGCGGTATCCACGAATACACGAATGAATAATCACGAAAAACGTAATCGTCAGATTCAAAGTAGAATAAAGTTTTACTCTATTTCCTACGTGTAAGCAAGTTTGTACGAAATATGGTTAATTATTTTTTCACGTAAATTTGAAACAGCCTGACCCGCCGTACCAGCGCATTATAACAGTACTAACTGTCTCAACAGTCTAACGTATTATTTCCATTCCGTTTCACGATTTTAGTGCGTTCCGTGACGTCTTGTCCTGCGTGCTGAGGCATGCTCTTTCTCTTACTATTCATAACGCAAGTACGCGGTTGGAACTAATTTCGAGCAGAGCCGTAATGTTCCCAGCAATATAATTCCTACAGTTTAATCTCTTCAAATCTAATATTTATAGATGGAGTGCTCCTCGTAGAACACTTAACGCAATCTCTATCATTATTGCAGCAGTACAGGCACAGCTTGCATACGTCAATGTAGACGTCTACAATAGTGACTCGCGTAATAGTTCGAATCAGGCTGTGTTCTAACATAGTTGCCAGTAAATTGTTCTGTAATTAATGGACTGCGGATCCGACGCGAGTGAATGCAACAGCATCGTTAAGAAAAGTAACTTCGAACGAGCTGAGTTTCGACCTGATTTTTTAAGAAGTCATTCCGATTTCGAGGGTGGTCGAACGATTCAGCAAGGGTCTGCGCAGAGACACCAATGTGGCCGATCTAGTTGGCCAAATTTTTGATTACTCAAAAATTGATTCCATTTATTATGTTTTATTAAACTATGTCATTAATTAATTGCAGTTATCGCGTGCGGTGAGGACGTTAAAAGCTTTATTAGCTTGCTTTCTTGTTTGTCTGTTTGTTCGGTTCAAATCTTGCAATTGATTTTAAACTAACTTCCCGGTGAGCTAAAGACTTGAAACTTTCCACATAGCTCAGAACTGGATGATAATACAATATTAAAAAAAAAATTTTAAAAGACTGCGTTTAGGATTTATAAATTATTTTTAAAAATCTGCGCGGGAGAGCATTCCCTACTCCACTACGCGTTATTACTCCACGGACCCACTTCGGGCCGCAGAAGCTCAGTGTATTTTCGTGCGCAGAGTTAAATAATGATAAATAATTTCAACCATCCGCCGTTCGTTCACGCAACCGCTCGCGTTTGTCTTCGATATTCACGCGTGTGAATTACATTGAGTTTATTGGTTGCTTTGAAACCGGTAATTTACAGTAAGCTTCGTGACTATACAAAGTATTAATAAAGAGTGATACAAGTATTAACACAAGACAAACAAGCAAATAATTAATTTTTAAAAATACCATGTTTTTAAAAACAGACTAAAAAGTATAAAATAATTTTTCCTAGTCCCACACAGATTCTTAGCCTCGTACAGATAGTCCTAAAAAATTGTGATTGTGAAACTTTAATAGCTATGAAAATACTTGTAACATTTAAAATGAAAATTTGTGATTGTAAATTTTTAAGGAATTTCAAACGAAACTAGTAGGGCCTGCAGCTATTACTGTTTTTTATTTGTGTATGACTCTCCACGAGCCACACAAAAAACTTCCCGATTCGTTAGTTGCAGTATATTATTATCATTATTTATTTAGTGTACGTTTTAAGAAGATTATACGTTTTCAGGGAAATTCAATAGTTTTCTACTTATCAAAATGTTTGCTATATGACGTCGCATTAAACCAACATCATAGGCTCGTTGCTTGCGTGGTTCCTTGTTATAACATACTAATGTTGCAAAATAAATTGTCTTAATTAATTGTTCGCAAACGATGCAACTCCTCATTATCCGGGTTTACAGTATTGGTCTTGATTTTCTTCGATACTGTTTATTTAAATTGTCCCAAAATATATAAACCGCTCAATTTTGAAACTCTGCTGAATGCTACATACAACATTTGTAAATTTGGAATAATTTTAGATTATTGTAAGCGGTAACATTAGCATTAGTTGCATGAATAAATAAAAATGAATAAAAAGAAATTATTTTTTTATTTTTTAAAAATAAACATTTTTTTTTAATTTTTATGTAATTACGTTTGTTTCTTCGGTGCAAAATTTTCGTCCTCTCGTGTAAATTGCATTGTTGAATGAACTTCTTTCGAAAAAAAGCTATAAAAACTAAAAAAACTAAAAAAACTAAAAAAACTAAAAAACTACTGGACCAAAGTGGAGCAAAATCTAATGAGCTCTAAGTTACAGCGGGGCACATCGATTGCATCATTCATCATTCTGATTGTATTGTTACTTTTCCAGAAAACGTTAAAGATAAATTTGATAACATACAAACAGCATACGCACACACACACACACACACACACACACACACACATACAAACATTTTGATAAAAATAGTCTAAAATGTCTCCAATGACCATGAAACAAGAAGATCTACTAAAAAATCGATTTTCGATTTTCGGGGTCATTACAGTAACTTCCCTATAAAGTCGGGAAGTTAAAAAGGTCGGGCGCATGCAATAGATAATTGATGCATCTTGAGCCCCACGTTTTTCGTTTTAAATTTTACAAGTATTTTCATAGAATTCAAATTTTACAATCACAAATTTTCAGGACTATTTGTACGAGGTTAGGAATCTGTATGGCACTAGGAAAAATTATTTTATACTTTTTAGTCCGTTTTTCAAAACGTGGTGTTTTAAAAAATTTATTTTTTTTATTTATTGTTTATTTTCTCAGAAAAAAATTTGTAGTCTGTCTTAACTACCACGACCGGTCATTTGACCGGTAGAACAATTTATATATTTTTTTTGTAATAGTATTCTTTCAAAGACTCCATTCCGAAACTATAAAATTGTTACAAACAAAAGGTAATGCAGTTGTGACATAATTTTAGCCGAAAAGTGCCTTCCAGGAACTGTCACAAATTTTCAGGACTATCTTTACGAAGTTAGGAATCTTTATGGGACTAGGAAAAATTATTTGATACTTTCTAGTCCGTCTTTAAATACGTGGTATTTTTAAAAAAATCAATTTTTTTGTACCTGGGGGTAGTTCTAGGAAATTGACTTTTGGCCAACTAGATCGGTCAAACACCAGTTTGTGCCGCGTAACGAAAAAACGATCTACTTACCAGTGATAGAAACGGCAAATTGTCGTCGGCCCTGGGTCGAAGAAGAATCGAAGATCATCGAACTTTGGTGAGCACACTCTGCGTCGAGCTTATGTCGCATAAATTTGCCGGAGCGCGTCTCACCGATACGGTGCCGAGGGATGGTATTTTTTTACAATCTATTCGACAAACACCCGAAAAATCTTCGTCGGACGAGGAAAGTAACGGCGCGTCCATAAAATCACAAGTACCTACCCCCCTGTAGACAGTAAAGACGCGAAAAGGGACAGGCACGTGGAATACAGGACGCATGCGTGTCGTGTTGCTCCTGCAGGACTTCGCACGACAAGCCAGTCTGCATCTGGACTCCGGCTCGCGTACACTTTTCCGCTGGTGCCCGTGTTTGTGACAGAAAACAGACAGGATCGTTGACACCGTTCGAGCATGACAATAATAACGTCACTGCTGCTCCTGTGGACCGCGTTGATCGCCATAGCAGCGGCTCATCGATCAGAAGGTGAGCGATCCAGTCGGAACGACCAGAACACAAATATGCAGGACGTTGCTTTGAGAAAATTCTCGCTGAGCAATAGAACGTTTCAAGCATTCCGCTGTTTTTCGCACGTCAAACGATCTGCCGAATGCTTGGACAAGTTGATCGAGAGAATTCGGCTTCGTTTCGAGCACACAAGGGCCAACTGTTACATAATTCCGAGGACGTTACGAGATTCGCAAACGGGAATTCATTCCTTCGCGCAAAACAACAGGAGAACACGGAATATGTATGGAACAATAGCGATCGTCTGTGGACATACACCTTGTCCGTCATTTATTACGATTATGTAAATCCCTCGCGTCCCTCGGAACGCCTCTTTAGAAATCTTTCTGCACCAGAGAATATTTCAATCAGACTCCTTTGTGCTATTCGTTCACGGCTGTTGCCGGCGATTCCGATCCCCTGGATGGCTGCTTAAACGCGCGGATACTAGTGGCATTTAAACAGCTGATCGCTTGTTTTCCTAACATTAATGAACACTAACTCGCCTCTCGTTTCACGATAAAGCGTTTCCCGCGATGAGGATTACGCTCGCGTAGATAGATCTTCGTCCTCCGTGGATTTCGGAACTTTTCGACGTTAAAATTTCAATATGGTTTACTCGCGAAATTGAAAATGTTGTTTAATTTCGAATTTATGGGGTCATGAATATTCAGCTGACAGAAGTGACATAAATTTTCGTTTCGGACGGGTTTTATGCAATTTTCGTTTTGACTTTATAATTTTATGAACGGAGGGCAATGAGCGTCGACCTGATCAAGACCGCCTTCACGAGTCAACTTTTATCTCCCTCTTGTTTTGCCGTATTTCGAATTAAATATCAATACAAATATAAAAGTTTTGTTAAACGTTCTGATCTATCGATCTATCGCGATCAGCTGTTCGACCCTCGTACGTTGCTCAGGGTGAAAATTCACCCATTCAATATTTTCACATACTGCAAAATTATTCATCCTTTTATATCTACGTCGTGAGACGTATTTCATTAAAATTTGAGGTTATAAATGAAACGTAATGTATTGGTTTAACGTGTCAAATAAAAACGGGTGAATTGTTATCCAAGTCTCTTTTATGCAGTTATTTTTCAGGAGCGGACGAGGGTAAATATATGTACGGATCTTGCAGTGTAATTATTAGACTGCGGATCTTTATTTACCTATCGTCGAAATAATTCAAACTCGCTTCTCATTGATTTACGTTTCGTCATAAATGCAGAAACTCCGCAGTTTAGTGATGACGAGAAATAATCGCGATGGAGATTAGAATCGTTTGAAATCGGAGAATATATTTTGCATAATAACACGAGAAACGAATCGCTAGTTGAAAGAAAGGCATTTACGAATTTCGGCAAAGTATTCCTGTAACTCGGCCACGTGGCTGTGCAGTAGAATGAAAGTTGTAGCGCGTCTAAATGATTATTGTCACGGCGGATTACATTAGCACACACATATGCCTGCGAAGTGAATAATAGTAGAATAACAGTAGGGAATTTGCAGTGTTAATAATAGCGTTCGCGCACTGTCGCGTGAAAACTCGGGTTTTGTAAAAGGTCTCTCCATATCTGGCTGTCACTAATTATTTTTTTCTCTTGTTAATCATAATAGCGTGCGCATTAGTGATCCGATGCATAATGTCGCGGCCTCGCCGCACGAAATACGTGGAAAATTTCGTAACGAGCTAAGAATGTAGAACACTGAAAGGAGAAAACATTCGCGAGAAGTCATTCTATAACTTTGTTCCACAATAGAAGTAGGACTTTCTGCGCCGTTGAACGGAAAGCACCTCTTGAAATTGCTACGAACGTCGAATAGAATAATGCGAAGGGAATTGCACGCCTGCAGGTATATTCGTATATTTTATTTTCATCTATACGCTCCCGTATCGTCGATATTAATAATAATTAATAATCGGACGCGGTTTAACCTTTTTCGCTCCTGTGTTGAGTGTGACTCGATATTGGAAAAAGGAAAATGTAAATGAAACATGTATTTGGTTATTATTTTATTTATATCGTGTTTTTTAGTTGAAAACAAATATAAAAAATTGCAACAAAGTTTGAGAACTATATTCGATATAATTAGTCGACAAAATTGTATAAAATAAGTAGGAGTCAAGAAACTGTCTTTTGAAGTAAATGTCAAATGAAACACTTAAAATAGAAGGGAGGTGTTTTTTGGCAACAAAATTGAAAAATCATTCAGAGTGAAGCTGTTGCATTTCCAGTAGGGATCATAGAAAGTTTCGTGCATTCGAGAAGGAATTTTAAAAAAAGAAGAAAAAAAGGAACAGTCTCCTCCCTGGTCGAAATTGCGACGATCGCCCTACCTCGTTATCTTGAAATTGCTAACAGAGGAAAAATTAAGGGTCTAAATGATTAGTGCTCCGTCGAACTTCGGGATTGGCTGCGATTTCTCTTGGGGTGCGCCACCCTCCAGAGAGTCAGCGGTCTCTGATAGACAAACCAGCGGTGGCTGTGTCTCTAATAGCATTGCCGTCAGGATAACCGAAAGCCAAAACCGTGGCTTAACTCCATGCTTCTGCGCCAACGACACTCGCGTAATAATCGACTGCATTCACAATTCGATAAGTCGCAGCAAATTTATTTTTGTCACTTCTCCGATGTTAAACATACTTCTTCAATTTCCATTCTCTGCCTAGGGGAATTAGCGTAGCATGAGGTGGCGACGTTGAAATCCAGATTATAAAATACAGAATGGAGAAATAAATGGAGGCAAGAAATATTTGAACATTAAATTTCCAATTCTGATAAAAAAAACAATACCAGAGACATAAATGTCTTATTTTGAAGCTTGAAGTTTCTTTTATTAAAATGATTGAAGGAACACATACATTACAGAAAATTGAATTAGACAATAGTCGAGCGATTATTCAAGTTTTTCAAAGGTGAAATCATGAGAAGCTGACACTAATTTTGAACGTGTCACAGCACGTTAAATATGCACAAGATTGTCCGTTGGTCCCGCAGCTAAAACTGTCATAATTCCTGAATTATTCCGCCTTTATGCGCGGAAGAAAGACAATTTAATTCGCGTATGCACGGGGCTGATTAATCGGTATTCCGTTTCATTCAAAAATTAAATTCAAAAGGAGAAAAGACGGTCGTCGCAAGCTCGAGGCGGTTGGAAGGTAATTAAAGCGGATCACAGATGAATCTAACGTGCGGAATCATTTCCTTCCGTGGAAATTTATTCCCCCGAGACAAAAGTGCCCAATATAAATAGCACGATTCGCCGGCGCGGTTTGTCATTGTCGTTCGGACCGAATGATTAATATTTACGTCCGGCTTGGTCGGAGCTATGTAAGATACGCAATCGAGCACGCAAGGACTACGGACTATTAGTATTCCGATCAAA
>CM052335.1:2745891-2764475 GCA_028455595.1 Lasioglossum vierecki | reverse complement strand
CGCAATCGAGCACGCAAGGACTACGGACTATTAGTATTCCGATCAAATTTGTATCTCATTTTGGAACGACAGTAACGGCAGACATGGGGATAATTACGTCACGAGTATCAGAAATTATGTCTTCGTTCGTTTTCTTATGTGACAACAATGTATAATTACTGCGAATTTTGTGCATTTATTAAAAGTCATCGTTTTAATATCTATACTATAATATTTTTACAAAATGTAGTAGATATGCAGCAAGTTCAAACGCGTCCAAAACCTTTCAGAAATTTTCCTCGTTAATGAAATCGCCATAGATTTGAAAATTGAAGCCTCCTCTTTTCCAACGAGTCCATAAAAATTGATAGACGATTTTTCTTTCACTGATTCGTGGAACAAAAACGAGGGAAAAAGTTCGGTCGCGCAAAGCCTTGACTTGTACTACTGAAAAGATCGCGGCACACCTCCCATTCAAAGCTCGATAGAACGACTACAAAAATCGTACTGCAATGTTTTAGGGGACGTTGTAAAGAGGAAGAGCGGATCTGTAAATATGTGGTGCTTTCAGTTGGGAAAAAAAATTTCAAAGTTTTTGCAGTCGTATTCGTGTGTATAGCATTTTCGAGAAAATGAAAACACGTCTACAGTTGCTCGAAGGCTACATCGTGAACAAATTTTAGATAAAAATAAACGATGGATTACGAAAGGAGCTTCGAAATGAGTCCAAATTTATTGTTGTGCGATAAGTTTTCACAAAGTTGTCACAGTTTAAATGTAGACACTTTTTCGAGAATCGGGCATTAAGTGTTCAAATACAATACTTCTAGGATTCACTGTGTATATTAAAAGGGTAAGAGGTACTCTCTGATTTTATTATATTATATCAGTGTTACCAACCTCTAAACTAGAATCTGAGGGTGTTTCCCCTACTTTGAACGCTCATATTATTAAATACAAGGTGGGGCGCCACATTTTGTCATCTAGATTTACGTCATTATTATTACGCATAACAAACAATGTTTCAGATGAAGTTGAATGGTTTTGAGAGGGGCATATTCTGATGGTACATTTTTTTAGGTGG
Source organism: Lasioglossum vierecki (assembly GCA_028455595.1). Taxonomy (NCBI): domain Eukaryota; kingdom Metazoa; phylum Arthropoda; class Insecta; order Hymenoptera; family Halictidae; genus Lasioglossum; species Lasioglossum vierecki. Next base: position 2,763,412 of record CM052335.1, on the reverse strand, counting down.
ACGTGTAAAGGACATATGAAGGTCATTAATGTTTTTTTTAAATGGAATCATATATTTTTTATTGCATCAGCTGATGCTCCTTCATATTCTTTACAAAAAGGTATTAATCTATATGTGTAAAAAAATCATTAGTTTAGGAGATACTTTAATTATAATTTATTAGGAAATCTCGACTCTCTGGTCAATAATATGAATTCAATGTGATAATGTAGTAGGAGAGCAAGAATTCTCAATGTAAATGTCAATTAAAATATCTACAAAAAAATGTACCATCAGAATGTGCCCCTCTCAAAACCATTCAACTTCATCTGAAACATTGTGTGCTATGCGTAATAACAATGACGTAAATCTAGATGGCAAAATGTGTGGCGCCCCACCCTGTATAAACATAATCTCGTTTAATCACGAGCAGAGCAAAGTGCGTTCAAGCTTCCTCTTTAGAAGAAGCCTTCACACATCTCAAAACATGCTCGTATAAGAACAAACAGTTGAATCCCACAAACACTGTTTATACTATCACTAGGCGCCATTTAGTTGAACTAAAATTGGCTCTAGACTTGTTCTCCAAGTCACTTAAGTATCTTAGATTTGTTCTAAACTCTGTCTCTATGAACGAAATATGGAGAATTGAATGCAATCACAGGAAACAATTCGGTGTCCCTATACGAACATGTTACCAGCTGTGTGACGGCTCATTCTAAAGAGGAAGGTTAATCGCGCTTCGCTCTCCTCATGATTTAAGTGAAAAAAAGTCGTTTTGTATTAGAAAAATACATGGGAAGCTGAGGGTGGTTGTCTCGATTTTTCCCCTACTTTGAACGCTCATATTATTAACCCTTAGCACTCGAGTGGTGACTCTGAGGCACCGCTGAAAATTGCTGTACTATAATTCAAAATAACGTTTACATTATTAAATATGTTGGGATCTAATCAATTATTAAACATTTCAATATTGTATGAGGTATTCTTTTTGGGTTTTGGGATAATTTAAATTAACAGTATCGAAGAAAACCAAGATCATTACTGCAAACGCGGGTAATGAAGAGTTGCATCGTTTGCGAACAATTAATTAAGACAATTTATTTTGAAACATTAGTATGCTATAACAAGGAACCAAGCGAGCAACAAGCCTACGATGTTGGTTTAATGCGACGCTATATAGCAAACATTTTGTTAAGTAGAAAACTATTGAATTTCCCTGAGAACGTATAATCTTCTTAAAACGTACACTAAATAAATAATGATAATAATATACTGCAACTAAAGAATCGGGAAGTTCTTTGTGTGGCTCGTGGTGAGTCACACACAAAATAAAAAACATTAAGAGCTGCAGGCCCTACTTGTTTTTCTAGTAATATTCTAATAATATTCAGGGGTACCCTATCTCATTAACACCTTGGTATTAGGAATCAATATTAATCGAGAAGGATCATGTCCGTCACTATTGATCACGGCAATAAAGAAGGCGATTCGACGGTTATCGCTTCCCTAATATCACAGGAGGCATCGATCCGTAGAAATCGAGCGGGCTACGTCACGTTCAATCACGCGAGGGCCCATCAAAATTTCATAGAAGATGTAATTAAATCAGTGGAGTAAGGAAACACGTGTACACGTGTATACGTCACCGTCCAAAACCGGGTGAGTTTTCCGGGTTTGCTTAGAAGCGCCTGGCTGCCGAAAATCGCGTAAGAGTTCGTCCACTCAGACACACGTCTCGATTTGCATAACAGAAGCATGTTGTATAATGGAAATTGCCCTACGTTGTATAACATTGTGTGCGCCTTCGGTGTACGTATACATCCGCCGCGCCTGGTCGGGCCGGGCCGCGTCGAAAGAGGAAGGAATTTCTTTCATTCGCGTGCTCGCGAATAATTAGTGGGCCTGTCCGTGACATGAAGTTTAAAATTGCCGTTGCCTGGCTGTCCATATCATCCCAGCTGAACATTTCATTGCGTCGTTGCACTCCTCTACTCCGCGTTCATCATCCAAAAATTCAATCTCGAAATATCGCTATGGTATTTCATAAAAATTACTTGACTCTCTATTGATAACTATATTAGGTGAGAATTTATTCCCTTTTAGCGGAAACGCTCGCACGATTCCGAAATTGAAACGCAATTTCGCTGGTGGTTCTAAAGTATTATCTGTGTTTCTCGTATTTATTTATTGATTCGGAGAACGGGGCTTCGAGCAACGATCCGATACGCGGGTGACCGAGGGTGTAAAAATAATTCTTGAAATTTAATTAGCACGCGGACCATTTAGCATACATCCAGAGGGGATAAATTCAATTAAATTTGCAAATCTCCGTTCGCGAGCTTTATGATTCACGCGTTCGCAAATATTTGAACGGTATTCTATTACTTTTACGGGGTGCTGAAGCTGCACTTTTGCGCCGAAACCTCAGATAATTGTTTGCGTGGGAATAGAGAGTACACGAGGCGAAATATACAGCTGGTTAGTGCAAGTGCAGCTAAATCGTGTTCGGAGAACAGCGACTGAGCGCTGGACATTCGCGCATCGATCGAACTGTCTGACCGAATACACTGCTGGACAAAATAATAAGACACTTTACATGTTTGTATAGGACAGCTCGTAACCGGTGGTATAATCGTATGTACAGCGGAACCTCGATTATGCGAACTAAGCAGGGAAACATCACTGCCCCCTGCACACGGGAACTGTTCGTCGCTAGGGAATCCCGGCAGACTAATGCACGCCGAACCTTGATGAAACTTTGCACAAGTGTTCGTTAGACCAACCAAGAAATTTAGCTGAGTCTCATTCGCGCCTGCTTTTTTATCTTCACGGGAGAAATCAACTCTTCTATCCGAACATATCAAAAAATGATTCAACGAGAAATTGTTTCACTGCTAACGCAAACCATACACACACTTCTAGGACTACAAAATAATATGTTTATTCAATATAATTAAATATAAATTTTTTCTCGACCAAGAACACGTGTTTCTCTTTACAAGCCATACAAAGATCTACTACATTATTTTTCTCTCATAGATGTCGCTCATCCACACGCTCTAGCGGTCGGCACACACACTCTGTCATAATACATATACACCCCGTGGCAGAATGTTTCCGATCGGAAGCATTGAAACGGATTTTAGAGAAAACATTCACAATTTAGAAGTATAAAATATTACTTTACGGAGTTAAAACTGATGGGAAATGAAAAGGGGCTTATTAACGAATGAAAAACAATAAAATAGCATAAGCTTACATTTATTATGGCAAAGAAACGAACAAATAAACAAATTGTTACTGGGAAAAAAGTTTCCGATTGATACAACTGCTAGAAAAAAGTTTCCGATTCGATTTACACTGTCCAACACTAAATTTGTTAAACAATTGCAGTTGGATGATTCCTATAGAGTATTTTGCGCTGAATCCGAATCTGCCCTCAATTTTTCCCCTAGACCCACGGTTTTTAAGAAACTTAATTCGAATGAGAAAATATATTTTTCAATCTTAAACAAATATTGTCATGTTATTATACAAGATGTTGCACTGTTCTTTGCAGAAATAGATTCTGTAGACTTTCCCGAATACAGTGATATCCAAAAGTAATATATTATGAATCTTTAAACATGTTTAAACAATCGTTAAATATGGAGAGACAACCTTTTTACACCAATTTGTGAAGATATTTTTCAATTTATCTTAAAAAATAAGGGTGCAGCGAAAAATTGAACTATATCACGCGATAGAGCTGACTTTTATCATAAGAATAGCACATACCAAACCCTTTAAAGTTAACAAGTCAACGTTTTTTTCGAACCCGAAAGCAAAATATCTTCGCCCGACCTGTTGCCACCAGAACCGTTGTGTATCTCGCCGTATCTGATGGCAACTCATGCTCTCGGGGATAGATCTATAGATAGTCCTGAAAATTTGTGATTGCGAATTTTTAATAGCTATGAAAATACTTCTAAGATTTAAAACGAAAAACGTGGGTTGCATGCAATAGATACTTGATGCATTTTGCGCCCCACGTTTTTCGTTTTAAATGTTACAAGTATTTTCATAGCTGTTAAAACTTCACAATCACAAACTTTCAGGACTATTTGTACGCGGTGGGGAATCTATATAGGACTAGGAAAAATTATTTTATACTTTTTAGGCCATCTTTAAAAACGTGGTATTTTTAAAAATTTATTTTTATTTAAGTAATTATTTTTTGCTTTTTAGTTTTCTGTTAATACTGGTATCACTCTTTATTAATACTTTGTATGCTCACAAAGTTTACTGTAAATTACCGGTTTCAAAGCAACCAATGTAATTCACACGCGTGAATATCGAAGACAAACGCGAGTTTTTGCGTGAACGAACAGCGGATGGTTGAAATTATTCATTATTATTTACCTCCACGTACACAAAATACACTGAGCTCTGCGGCCCGAAGTGAGTCGATGGAGTGGGAACGCGTAGTGGACTAGGAAACGCTCTGCCGCGCGGATTGGCTACACTGTCCAACAGTAAAAATGTTTTCATATAACTGTTGGGTGGATCTTATAAAGTGTTTTGCGTTGATTCCGAATCTGGCCTTAATTTTTACCTACGCGCACAGTTTTTGAAAAACGTGACTCAAAAAAACCTATTTTTCAACTTTAAATAATTATTGTGATGTTATTATAATAGATATCGAATTGTTCTTTACAACAAAAGATTCTGTAGACTTTCCTGAATACAGTGATATCCGATAGAAATACATTATGAATGTTTAAACATGTTTAAACTATCATTAAAGACTGAGAGACACCACTTTTGCACTAAATTTCGATGATACTTTTTGATTTATCTTAGAAAATAAGAGTCCAGCGGAAAATCGAGATGTACCACGCAATAGAGCAGACTTTTATCTTGAGAAACCACCCTATCAAGTTGCGAACGCCGACGTTTTTACCGAAACAGAAAGGAAAATATCATCGCGGAACACGAGTTACCATCAGTGACCACTAGAGCGGGCATCCGCCGCGCCGTATTTTGTAGAATGCTCGCTCTAGTGGTGAGCGTCACTGGCGGCGACTCGTGTTCCGCGATGATATTTTGCTTTCTGGTTCAGCAAAAACGTCGACGTTTGAAACTTAACAGGGTGGTTTCTCAAGATAAAAGTCTGCTCTATCGCGTGGTGCAGTTTAATTTTCCGCTGGACCCTTATTTTCCTGATACATAAAAATATCAGCAAAAAACGGTACCTCTCCGTCCTTAATGATACATGTTTAAACATGTTTAAACAATCATAATGTATTACTATTGCACATCACTAGATTTGGGAAAGTCTAGAGAATCTTCTGATGTAAAGAACAATACAATATCTTTTATAATATCATTGCAATAATTGTTTGAAGTTGAAAAACAGGTGTTTTTCTTCAAAGTCATGCTTTTTAAAAACTGTGTGTGTATCCACAAGTTATCCAACAGTTATATGAAAACATAAAAAAAGTTTAAATTTATTGGACAGTGCTATCGCTTACCGAGGCGGTAAACCACTGAGCGTCGCGCGGCGACGGATGGAGGGGAAATATTAAAAAATAGTGTATAAATCCTAAACGCAGTTTTTAAAAATTCTTTTGTAATATTGCATTGTCATCCAGTTCCAAGCTATGTAGAAAGTTTCAAGTCACGAGCTCATCGGAAAGTTGGTTTAAAATCAATTGCAAGATTTGTACCGAACAAACAGAGAAACAAGAAACTGAGCTAATAAAAAAGTGATAATATGTGTGTTCCAGAAAATGTTCGTCGATACGGGAAACTGTAAATGCTCATCAGAAGTGTGTCTCTCACCGAGCTCAGTCGTTAGAGTTCGTACAATAGGATTGTTGGAAATTTATATGGAAGAAGTCGATGAAGTCTCGGAAGTTTAAATGTGGAAGTTTCATAAGAGAGAATGAAGTTCGCGATGACTTAAGTTGGTTTCCTACTAGACGTTAAGATGTCAGAAGGCTCACCGTCATCGAGATGATCTTACGCAGCCCTTTTTATACGCTAAAAATCCGTTTTACGAGAAGCAAAAGTTTCAACACTTTCAAGGAAGCACAACATTTTTGAGACACTCTCTACAACGCTCTCTAATATTTTAATAGAAATCGAAAGGAACAATTAAAATGTAGAAAATACGAACTGGTCTACTCTCTCTGTTTAGGAAATATTTTAAAAGATTGTGCATAGCAATGCGAGTATTGTCGTTGTACTGGTTTTTCTATCAAGCATAGTAACCGTGCGATTCTCTTGGATAAGGAAGGCTCTTTGTGCTGTTGCTTCTGATAGTTTCCTTGGCCAATATTGGAAATGCACGTTGCATATGTATAAAGATCTACGAAGAACAGTGCTGAGAAAAGTATAGTAAAATGGCAGCGTAGGTCGATGAATAACGTATTTGAGAGAATGTTTCTGTTCGAAACTGCTTGTGTATCTCATACACAGAGAAGGTAAAGCCGTTGCTCTTTGTAATGCAAACCGATTAATAGGCAAAGTTGTAAAACATGAAAGACTATGTCGGACACGCGGCATACACGTAGAAATGAGCGGTGATCGACGATTGGACGAGCATCCACGTGGAAATTAATTAGAGAGCCAATTTAACTTTAACGATCGTTCGATTGCACGGAGTTCCCCGACGAAGTGTGTACATTGATAATAGTTTCGCCGAATGCGCACCACAGGCGGTACTGGAACGCGCCCATTAGAAAAGTTTATCAAGTTAATTTCTTCGTCGCCTGTTGATTTCGCCGGGGCTTCGACGATGCTCGAAAATACCGGACCGTGATTCTGTCTCCTTCGACCATCCCATGCAACAACAATCGTCCGCCATTACCTGTCCCCTAGTGTTACGTAAAAAACTAGCAACATTTATTCTACCGTTGTTAACAAAAACTTTCCTTCGGCGAAATTTAATTACCGCTTCCTCGTTTCACTGTTGATTTATCGCCGACGAGTTTTCACTCACGTTTCTTTGCGGGAATGAAAATTTTACTATCTTTTCTTGCGACCTATCTCGCCAGGTTACTTTACGATTCATTTCTCTCTCACCGTAACTTGGACATATCTATCTTAACGCATTGGGATGAGCTCCATCGAGTTTTTCAAAAATAATTCACAGCTGGGAATTTCGTAATGAATTTTCCAAATTATATTACTTCTTTTTATATAAATATATACATTCCGCAATCTGGTGATAATAATAGTTCACCGATGAATAAAATCTACGCTTGATATTATAACGTATCGTTCGTCGCATGACACACATATATTAAATTATAATCATTCGTTCCAATTATCGTTCCAAGTCAAAATCCATTCATTACAACCGGTTAATTCAATTTTACATATTATTTCAATATTTATCACATGCTCTAACTTTGCCGTATGAAAAATTATTGATTCAAATGAATTACGACGCGATCATTTCACGCCGAACTGATCACGGTTTGACGTTCATACTAGGGGTTTCATTCAAAATGACAGATGACGCGCAGCATGCGAACCGAATGCGAGTTCGATCGTCAAACATTTATACGCGTTTAAAGCCGATTTCTTATCAATGTTCAATCGGAAATATTTGAGCCAGAGCAACCAACATTTTTTAAAAATAATTTCGCAATATTTTATAATACTGAACATTCTCTTATTTTCTTGAAAAGGGCCAAAACAAAGACCGAAACGTCGAAATTAATATATTGCAAAATTGCTTTCAACTAAATTGATCGAACCGGGGCGCAAAAAACATCAACTTTGTTCAAACATACGATCGACAAATAAAGAGAAAAGTTACTGTACATTCTTTTGCGAAAGAGTTAGCAAAATGAGAAAGGCATATTTCAAGTATTATTTGAAAACCGAACAGCCTATACATTTCTGCTTCGAAGCCGTAAATCAAACCAAAGCCTCGGTGCCTTCTAAGACGTGCGCGGCGCGAATAAACCGTGGCATTTAAGCTTTTTGTCGAGCGTAATGTAAGAATAATTTCTCGCAACACCGCACGATAATATCTTAACGAGAGGGAATCAAATTCCACACCATTTCGCGCGATCCGTATTTTACGTCTCTAAGCGGCTTTCAAATCGAGGTTCTGTGTAGTGGTCACTGTATCGCATTTAAACGGATCATCGATTCGATAGGACTGTAATTTTTCTAAAGCCCCGAACCACTCGAGAACGGCTTTCGATCCGCAAAACTAACATCGCTAAATTATTACATTCCACCTCGTGTATAATTCGAATCGCCATGTGTCTCTTTAATTTTTTTTAGACGTATTCGATTATATATTTTATACAGAACTTTATATAGAAATTGTTTCCCTGTAAACAAAGAATTTTTTTTATTGATTATAAAATACTATGTTACAGCAACTATCTACACTATGTACAATCTTACCTGTAAACAGAGAAACAACATTTAAAATTTATTCTGTATCACTTCTTTATTTACACTTTTATCACTCTCTTAATTTATGAACATGTGTTCTGTTACGTAATCATCTATCTATCAATGTATCAGTTTTTGACTCTGTTCAAATGGTCACTTTGACCGCAATACGTTCTAAACTAGCAGCGTGTAGGAATCAGCTTTTCAATGCACAATTCACATAACTAAAGTTATTATAGCAAGAATGTATGAATATCATTCTTATTCAATTTCAATTCACCTATTCTACTTGCTTTATTATATATATATTTTTTTCTTGTAGAGACGCAATTTTTCCTGTGAAAAAGGTTCAAAAGTGAACCGGAAGATTAGAAAAGAAGATAAGTTTATTGCAAAATTGCTAGATTTATTGAAACGGTTGCGCTGAAAGTATCATTAAATTAAATAGTAGCATATAGTTTCAAAATTCTTGAACCGCAATTATTTATGCACTGACCTCACGAGCAACATTATATATTCAAACTACAATTTGTGATATTGGCGCACTGGTTCGAGCAATTGTAAAAATATAGCAAGTTTGCAAAATATTACATGAAATTTAATTCAACGTTTCAGTAGAAAATCCAGACCATTTTCAAGATTATATAAATTTCCGTATTGCGTCTGTAAGAATTAATCAAAAATATATTTTGTATTGTTAATTGAAACTATTTTCTCCAGAAAGATTTTGAAATTTGTAAGACTTACATGCTTATAACAAGTATTAATTGCAATTATTGCTGGTGACATGTGGACTAAGTAAACCGTGAACGGTTTGAAATGAAACGAATCAAAGAAAACAATGAATCTCAGTAATTGGCCAATCAATAATGGCGCCAAATATGAAACTTTTCACCTTGTCCAGACAAACTGTAGTTGTTAATATACCAATATGAAGATTGGTAATAAATGAATCTACATTCAGAGTGCTTTATTGAGAATAACAAAATTTTATTATTTGGAATGTGATTCATCATAAAGACACTACTGGTTCAGTAATGCAGCGTAGTATTCATGTATCGAAGGTGTTTATATTATATATTCACCTTTGTATAAAACACTTTTGTAAATTATGTGGTCACTAATGACCTAGCTGTTAATGCGACCACATTAAAATAAACAATAAATAAATATTCAGAATTATGTGCAGCAAAGATTGCAGCAGACACTCGCGAGTAAGGCGAAGAAGAGCGTTGTCGGACAGAATGCCCGACAAAATTGAAAGAATGCGACCCATTTCTGATGTTAGGAGCGGCAAAGTGGCAAAGGCTGCGCGAGGGAGGTCCTTGCGAATAGTGGAGGGTTCTTCGGCGTCGTTTCGCGTTCTCCCAGTCGTCTCCGTTATAGTCGTCGTCGTTAGAGCACCGAGGAGAAACGGGCATAAGGCCGTTGTAACGTGACGTGTGTGACTGCTGTTTCACGACGAGGAGAGCGTTCAAAGTTTCCCCCGCCCCCCCTGTGACACGTGACGTAGCTATGCAACCGCAACACGCGTATTCATTATGACTGCGATGCTGGGGAGGATGTGTGGAGGAGGAGGAGGAGGAGGAGGACTAGAAGACCGAGTGGGAGGAAATTATGCCGCGTGTCTCCTTATGCTCCAATACCTCCGTGGCTAGTGGCGCATAGTTACGTGACGTGTTGAAGACGGATAGCTGTTACTGCGATAATTCACGACATCCTGAGAATTATCGAACCGGCCAGGCAATCTTCTACTTCGAACAATTCACACCTCCGGCTCTTTGATGGTCTTCCAACCGACGAATGTGTCCATCGTTCACCCTGGCTTTCGTAGTGGCCCAGTTCACACCGCTCCGAAGGAAGATAAAAATCTCGCGAAATCGAAGTAATTCGCTTGATGAGAACGAAACTGTTCCACTAGAATTACATTGATCGAATTTCTTCTGCATTTAAGCCGCTGTTCTCATTTTTCATGATCGATCTCTTTCTATTTTTGCGTACTCCTTCGGCACAAGTGTTGCAAACCGTATGTGCTCGCGGAATGCAACTAACGTCGATATTGATAGTTCAATCTTTAACCAATTCGCGACCACGGACGAGTTATCTCGCGACGTAATATCGCTTGCGCTATGCCACAGACGAGTTATTTCGCGACACAATATTGCTTCCGCTATGCCAAAGACGAGTTATCTCGCGATGAAGTTTCGTTCTTATATCATTCGCCACAGACGGGATATATTGTGACTTTTTATTATGTTTACATCTGAATGTCGTGTACCCTGCTTTCTGTGTAAGGACTATTGCTTCCAAATAGTTCTGCACGACAGTAGATGGGGATGCCACGTCGAATAAGAAACCGTATAATTAGCGATACCAGTGATAGTGAGATTGAAATCGCTAGGAATACAGATACTATGAGCTTGAGGTTGAGTGACGACGACATTCCATTATTTGAAAGATGGAGAAAGCTGACTAACCAAAGGAAGTAAAAAATACCAACGGCCACAACATACTTTGAGCCTCGAATTTTAAAATATACGGACACTGGAAACGGAGTACAGTCCTCATCATACTTGTCAGGAAATAGTTGTTCTCTTGCGATTTTTGAATGTTTTTTTGACGCAGAGCTTATACAACTGATATTGAACGAAACGCATAAATATATTCAAAAGTAAGGTTTATCGAGGCATCGATATAATATTACATCTAGCGATATATATTATTTTCTCGCAATCATTATATATATATATGGACATAGTTCGATTACTCGCGTTATATATGTATTGGAGTACAAATCGTTTATATAATTTAGAATTTGTAAGATGAATTATGCCAAGAACAAAATTCTTATATACAGGGTAAGTCACCTAACGTTTGCACCTCAAATATCTTTGTTGTTTCTAAAGATACGTAAAATATGGTAAGGACAAAGTTGAATGGTACAATGGTGCTGACACGATGCAAAAAAAATTTTGTATTTATGTCATTTTTTGGAGATATCAAGGGCACCTTGACTTTTTAAAATGAAACCACCCTTTTTTAAACACCTACAATGATAGTCCCTTTCATTAGGAATTCAGTGACTATAATTAGTCCAAGGTCATTCAAGGTCAAGGACAGAAAAAACGTATAAAACTAAAATATGAAAGCAGAATACCTGTATTTTATAAATGTTGGAAATGATGGCCGTCTGCGTCGATACATTGTTGTAAACGAGCTCTGACGGAATGTTGAAGTCTGATAAGTGTATCCGACGTGGTATTCGTACATGCTGTAATGATACACTGACGCATATCTTCAACTGTTGTTGGAGCATCCATGTACACGGTCTCTTTTAGCAGACCCCATAAAAAGAAATCCAGTGGATTTAAATCAGGCGAACGTGCTGGCTATGAAACTGTTCCGCCTCGTCCAATCCATCAGTTTGAATATCGAGAATCCAACGTTTCTCTTGCTACTCGTGCATAATGAGCAGGACAACCGTCATGTTGGTACCACATATCGTAGCGATTTTGTAAAGGGACATCTTCTAACAAAATTGGCAGATCTTCTTGTAAAAATTGAGCGTATTTCTGTCCTGTCATCATTCCATTAACGAAATATGGTCCAATTACTTTGTCGTTCAAAATACCACACCACACGTTTACGCTCCATTGTCTTTGATGATCAATTTCTCGCAGCCAGTGCGGATTATCCACAGACCAATAATGGGCGTTCCGTAGATTAATTGAGCCATGATTAGTAAATGTTGCTTCGTCCGTAAACAAGACATTAGAAAAAAATGGACGATTTTGAAGCAATCCCTATCGACAAAAGTTAATTCTACTTTGAAAATCATTCCCGTGCAATTCTTGATAGAGCGATATGTGGAACGGATGAAATTTGATGAAATGTGAAACGGGATTCTTCCGTTTGTACTGTCTTGCATGTACACTTCCTGTACTTCGAAACAACCTGTACGTATTAGTGAAAGTATGTCTAGAAGGAGTGTTTCGCTCGGGGTACCTTTCTTCATAAAGTAGTCGGGCCTGCACTGCATTTTTTCTACATTCACAGTAAATCGTGATCATATCACACTTTTCAGTCATTGAATATAACATAGCGGAATCGCGTTTGGAAACATACTGATAGTAAATAAGAATGCTGAATAACATTTGAAGGACCTTAGTATGTTTACTATTTTCTACAAGTCTCAACCGTGATAAACGTATGCTGCTTCCATATTTTAGTTTTATACGTTTTTCCTGTCCTTGACCTTGAATGACCTTGGACTAATTATAGTCACTGAATTCCTAATGAAAGGGACTATCATTGTAGGTGTTTAAGAAAGGGTGGTTCCATTTAAAAAAGTCAAGGTGACCTTGATATCTCCAAAAAAATGACATAAAAACAAAATTTTTTTTTGCATCGTGTCAGCCCCATTGTACCATTCAACTTTGTCCTTACCATATTTTACGTATCTTTTGAAACAACAAAGATATTTGAGGTGCTAACGATTGGTGACTCACCCTGTATATAGATTTATATTAATCTTGTGTAAAATTTCGCCCAGAAAATTTCAAAATGTTACAAAAAAATCGTACATACATTTTCGAATCAAGTTTGAAATGCTGATCCTGTCTGACTGGCAACCGATGTACCAGTTTGAATAATGACTGATTTATACTTTCGCGTCACTCGTATTTGGATTTGTTGCGTGTTCCATCACTGACCAACTCGCACGACCACCAAATGACTAACTCGTGCTACTTGTCTGATCAATTACTGATTCATCTACTTGCCCGTCAATGACCAATTGGCACCGCTTTGCTGATTAATAATGGTTCATGCTACTTGAGTGACTAGTGAGCGCGCTTACATTACTTGTCTGATTAGTACCGACCTGTAGTACTGTCCTGTGGTGCGATTATCGATTCGTATTACTCGCCCGATGAACTATCGACTTATGCTGTATCGTTCGTCTACTGAACCACCATGATTCCGTTTTATAGTTCAACCCCGGTATGCCGGAAATCTAGATTTTAATGAAACTTTTGCGTAAGTATGTAGAGTATAATGAGGTGTGCGAGGTAACAATTTTTCCCAGCGGAAAATCACTTTGAGGGTGTGAAATAAATGCTAAAACTTTTCACGTTTTTTCCTCGTTTCCCGAATATAACTTTATAACGGTAGAACATAGAGGCTAACTGTCCACGTACGAATTATTCGCATTTATTTGTTCGTAGCCATTATACGATAGAACATGACATTAAAGAATACGTGTAAGCGATTTCTCATGGAAAAACATACGGAATTACGAGGATGGAAATGAAAATTTGTTTCTGGCAAATGAAAAATAATTTGTAGCATGTCACGTTCATCTGTATTTGAAAAAATGATCAAAGACGTAGTGTTAAACGAAACAGAGAAATATTGAACTGCACTATTTCATTGCATTATTTTCGCATAAAACAGTTGATAATTTCAGATTGATCGAGTTCCCTGTGCAAAATCGAGAACTTTGCGTGTTTCCCGTTGTCATCCGTGAGTATCGGGAAGCTTATTAAGCGAGCCGTAATGGGTAAAGTGTTAAGGATGTGGCATTGATGTCACATTACATGACCGGCGTTCACATAATGCCTCCGAACGGTTTATTGAAGACTGCAGCCGTCGATATCTCAAAAGGTTAACGTGAATTACAGAAGCCACTCAGGTCTCACGCTAATCCTCTCTATACACCGACTCCTAACGCCCCATTACCACTTCCAAGGATGGTCTCGAAAGGTGCCAAGGATTCGGAATCGATCAATTTAGGAAGGAAAAGAAGAAGAACTTCTACCTCTTTCACTGTCACGGCGGAGGGGAACTGTGTAAATTTCCACTTCCACCCCGTCGACGTTTCTCATTAATCGCTGATCGATCTTCTTGCTGGGTGATTAACGTTCGGCACGGTCAGAACGAACGTAACGGCCAGGCAGTGGAGATGAAGAGAAAACTATTCAAGAGGAAAAGAACAATCGACCGGAAAAATAGAAGAAACGGCTCGAAAAAAAATCGAACCCGGCAATCACCCCCTCGCTGATAGAGAAATAGATTTGTAGCTATGGTTAACGAAAAGACAACCGAAACAGCCCTTCGATTGAACATCCATGAAACCCACTAAAAATAGTTTTAATCTGGAACAATTGTCAAACGAGTGAAACAACGTATAAATTCGAATTTTTACCTGTTAAACGCTCTAAAGGTATCGAACGTTCGGTATTGCAAACGTAGACTCCGGAGGCAGACCTCGCGGCAGAAGCGATTCTCGAAAACAATTTTTGTAAGGCAGCATATTATATTTACAAGACCGACATGTCTTGCCTCGGAAAATACGCTTTGAATGTTGAATGTAACCTATGATTTATGATACAGCGAGACGTGAACAAAGCGTCAGCGAATGTCTGTGAAATCGACTCGCATACGGTGCAACTGCTCGATGGAAAAAGTATTCTTCCTCAAGAATTTAGCTCGATGTATAACGTCAGAGGGCACGTATGAATTATTTATCCTTTACTTATTTAGAATGTTATACTTCCTAGTCAGCCCGTTTTTCGTTATTTTCCAGTTCCTCCGGCAATTTTCAATACCACATTATTCGATGCCAATTTTCGTGTTTAATGAAAAATTCATATCGACGAGGATAGGTTCCTGATACGTGCTTTCTCTTAGAACTCCGCCGACAACCACTGTTTTTCCTTGACGTTTTGACTATAGAGTCAAACCCCTCGGGGGTAAAGCAGGATTATAGAGCGCGGAGGACGTGATTCAATATTCGTTCTATTGGCTAGCGACACACTTCTTTTTCTACCCGTTCTCCCGCTGGCTTTGCAATCAAAACAAACTGATTCTCATTGACCAACTGCACGTTCGAACGTTCTCTTTGTTACGTTAATTTAATTTTATTTTTCGACTGCATAGTATTCATTCTCTTCTAGCACGGACTGGCTGACTCGAATTCAAACCAGCTCTTATTAAACCGCGGATTTCATTTATTTACCACTAAAATGAACAAGTCAAATACAGAACTGGAAAGGATTTGAGAGTTAACGTTTTCACTTCCTGTCGAACCGCGCCAAATATGTATCATATTTTCCGGTCATTTAATATTTCAAGTAAGCTGGCCAAGTAAAACGAGAGACAATGTTCGAGGAAAAAATGCGTTTAACCACTTCACAACCACGCTCGAGTTATCTCGCGACGAAATATCGTTTGTACGATGAACACGGACGAGTTATCTCGCGACGAAATACCATCCGCAAAATGACATGAATTTGTTGTATCGTACTATTATTTCGCCCTTCTTCAGACTCTTTATTCTTTTTACTTCCTCGTTTCTCCCCATTCGAACTATACCACAGACATGTGTGTCATGTTTATACAATTCTTCATATAATGCTGGAGAAGTGTACCAATTGTCGTGGTATATAGTTCTTCCTTCATTTAATAGGTTTTTGTATAAATCCATCACAATAGAACTGGAAATTCCAAGTGACGTAGACTTTTATTTACATAACAGTTGCCCATTGTATAATTTTAAATTCTAAACATATCCAGTTTCACATTCAGTTAAAATAAAAGATTTCAATTCAAATCTTGCCCGTTTAATGGGTATATACTGTTTAAATGAAAGCCTCCCTTTCCATAATAATAAGCTTCCGTCGACTACTATATGGCATCCTGGTCTATATGTTTTTTGGTAACGGTTTATTAAAATATCTGTAATGGGCTGTATTTTAAGTGCTCTGTCAATAATATTATTATTATCACCTGTACTCTTAAAACGCAGGAATCGTAATATAAAGGGTGAGTCAACTAACGTTTGCACCTCAAATATCTTTGTTGTTTATAAAGATACGTAAAATATGGCAAGTACAAAATTTAATGGTACAATGGGGCTGACATGATGCCAAAACACATTTTGTTTTTATGTCATTTTTTTATAGATATCAACGTCACCTTGATTTTTTAAATGGAACCACCCTTTTTTAAACACCTACAATGATAGTTCCTTTCATTAGGAATTCAGGGACTATAACTATTCCAAGGTCATTCAAGGTCATAGACAGAGAACGCATATAAGATTTAGAATATGAAAGTAGAAAACGTTTATCACCGTTGGGACTTGTAGTAAATATTAAACATACTATATTCGTAGTTAAAGTAAACCTACTAAGGTCCTTCAATGTTATTCTTATTCAGCTTTCTTATTTACTATCAGTATGTTTCCAAACCCGATTTCGCTATATTTTATTCAATCACTGAAAAAAGTGTAATACGATCACGATTTATTGTGGCTGTAGACAAAATGAAGTGCTATTATTACTCATTCTAGACAGACTTTCATTAATACGTACAGGTTGTTTCCTGTAATTAATAAGTACTGGAAGTGTACATGCAAGACAGTACACGTCTTGTGTACTTGTGTGCTAAAACATGTAAGAAGATGTCCCTTTACAAAATCGCTACGATATGTGATACCAACATGACGGTTGTCCTGCTCATTATGCACGAGTAGCAAGAGAAACGTTGGATTCTCGATATTCAAACCGATGGATTGGACGAGGCGGAACAGTTTCATAGCCAGCACGTTCGCCTGATTTAAATCCACTGGATTTCTTTTTATGGGGTCTGCTAAAAGAGACCGTGTACATGGATGCTCCAACAACAGTTGAAGATATGCGTCAGTGTATCATTACTGCATGTACGAATACCACGTCGGATACACTTATCAGACTTCAACATTCCGTCAGAGCTCGTTTACAACAATGTATCGACGCAGACGGCCATCATTTCCAACATTTATAAAATACAGGTATTCTGCTTTCATATTTTAGTTTTATACGTTTTTTCTGTCCTTGACCTTGAATAACCTTGGACTAATTATAGTCACTGAATTCCTAATGAAAGGGACTATCATTGTAGGTGTTTAAAAAAGGGTGGTTTCATTTTAAAAAGTCAAGGTGCCCTTGATATCTCCAAAAAATGACATAAATACAAAATTTTTTTTGCATCGTGTCAGCACCATTGTACCATTCAACTTTGTCCTTACCATATTTTACGTATCTTTAGAAACAACAAAGATATTTGAGGTGCAAACGTTAGGTGACTTACCCTG
>CM052335.1:2699278-2745791 GCA_028455595.1 Lasioglossum vierecki | reverse complement strand
TCACTGAATTCCTAATGAAAGGGACTATCATTGTAGGTGTTTAAAAAGGGTGGTTTCTTTTTAAAAAGTCAAGGCGCCCTTGATATCTCCAAAAAAATGACATAAATACAAAATTTTTTTTTGCATCGTGTCAACACCATTGTACCATTCAACTTTGTCCTTACCATATTTTACGTATCTTTTGAAACAACAAAGATATTTGAGGTGCTCACGTTTGGTGACTCACCCTGTATATATATACAGGGTGACGAAGTCCTGACTGACTCACTCACCTATCAACGCCCAGGCTAAACCCTTCGCCCTAGAAAGTTGAAATTTTGCACAGAGGTTTCCTTTATGATTTATACAAGAGATAAGAATATATAAGAATATATAAGATTATATATATATAAGAAAGGATATTTCGAAATTCAACCCCTAAGGGGGTAAAAAGGGGTTGCAACTTTTGTATGAGGAATATTTTATTTGTGGTTGGATTTGCTTGATACTTGGTCTTAATACTCTTTGATACAAATAATCAAACACCTATTTCGGCATTTTGAAAAAATCGATCTCTAAGGCGGTGGAAAGGGGTTGCTACGTTTGTATGAGGGATATTTTGTTCAAAAACATTTTATAAAAAAGTATAATATTTAAAGAAAATTATTGTTTTGTCAAAGTAGAAAAATTGAGCTATTCGAGCGATTTGTTGTGCAAGTTTTTCATTGCATTGGAATTCAGCCGAGTAGATTGATCTGCGTTTGAATTGAAATATTTGGTTAGAATTTTTGAATTAACATGCTTTTAAAAAAAACTGAGGCACAGCAACGCGTGGCGAGAGAAAACTAGTAAAAAATAAAAATGAAAAGATTGAAATTGTCAATTTCACTGTGATAACGAATATATTAAATTTGAGTAGCGTTTGTCTATTTCGATCCTGTTTGGCTATATCTATGATTTTACCATAATCTAATAGACTCAGCCGGAATAACGTAATTCAGATCCCCTGTAATCTAAATTAGATACGAACTACCTCGCAACGATTCCAGGTGGATTCTTGGCGAAGGTGTCTCTATTCTTCGTTCGGCCCAGGATTCTTCCCAGGGCTTTCTCACTAACGATCGATTCGACATTCACACCGCTATCGAGATCCCAGTGATTCCCTCGTCCGATTCTCTCACCCAGAATGGCTTCCTGAATGGAAGACAAAGGCCTACATTGCCTTAGATTTGCGTTGAATAACGTTTGAAGCTGCTCGGAGACATTTCGATTCGACAGGCCTGTTATATACGGCGTTTAATACAGTCGCTTGGCAATTCTTCAATGATTTACGAACCATCGAATTAATTCGAGTTACTCGAATCACATCACTGACCCATATAATTAGAAATAACGCTTAATATTTTTTAATAATTAAATCAATGGAGATTCTAAAATCTTGATTGTAAGATCGACCCCCTTGAACCATTCCGTCGTTCAAAAAGAAAAAGCCACTAACGACGTTTCTCCTAAACATTGTAAGGAATAGCCGTATTTATTATAACCAATTGTTGACAGACGTGTTTATCACGAACGCGTCCGTTTCGGTCTGTCTTCTTTTTCTAAATCTTGTGGTTATTTTCGATTTTCTACTTTCATAAATTTAACTATACATATATAGGGTTGTCTACTGATACGAATACATACATACATTCAAACCTATAGTTCGGCCATCCAAATTCTGTTATTAATTTCAATTTTCTACTTTCATAATTTTAACTATATATAGGGTTGTCTACTAATTCGAATACATACATACATTCAGCCCTATAGTTCGGCCATCCAAATTCTGTTGTTATTTTCGATTTTCTACTTTTATAAAAACTATGTATAGGGTTGTCTACTAATACGCATGCAAACATAAATTCAACCCTATAACATTTAAAGAGGATCCCGCTACTAAACTGGTCAAAGCCCGACTTGTGAGTCGAGCGTGCGACCGAATTTCGTGCAGAACCGGATCATCGGAGGCATCGCTCCACATTCTATCGACGATCTTATCGAGTTTTACGTTCGCCTAACGTACGTCTGACTCCCCTGCACAAAGAGTGCCGCGGGCCATTAACTTGGCTTTGAACCGGGCACTAAGCCCGTCGAATGCGAACAAATGCTTCTTCCATTGGCCCGGTTGTTCTTCGTGTCCTCTCCCTAGCTCGCGTAACCATCGAAAATACCCCAGTGACCCGGGAGTGTCCACTTGGAGGACCCTCGGTCGACCGGCAATGCGCTGTCCACCGGAACTGTGCACACGTCTACATGCTCTATCTTAGAACTCCGGGTTCCCTGTTCTCGAGCGCAAACATATAAATCTATTATCGCGCGACGTCCACGGGATCTATGGAGACGGACGACGATAGACGGAAGTCGAAGGAAGGGATGGGGGGGAGGGACAAAAGGTCCATGGCAGAAAGAACCGATTTGACAGTGATCAGACAGAGAAACCGTGAACGAAGGAGGAAAGAGATAGCCGGTGGAAGGGGGTCAGTACACGGGCCGGGTCTCGGTTTTCCATGTTGGCTGTTGTTCAAATGGTCTATTCTACGATAAAAAGCGATGCACGTCTTTCCCTGGAAATCCTCCACTTCCGCGAGATTCAAACGCGCACAAGCCCGGACGTGTGCGGGGGAGGAACTGGAGAAAGAGAGAGAGAGAGAGAGAGAGAGAGAGAATAAAAAGCTAGACGACCCGCACCCATCGTCGAAGCTTTCCGCTCTCTCGCTTCCTCGTTCAACCGTCCGGAACGTCGTCTCTGTCCCGATTCTTGGTACATCCCGCGGGCGTCCCGTTTCGTCCCGTTTCGTCTGGTTGCGTTCCGTTTCGTCCCATTCGTCTCGCTTCCTCCGCCCATCTTATCCTCGCGTCCGGGGAAGAAATGTGTTTGTGTTTGGATACCGGCCAGATAATCTGCGGCAATAAATTTATATGTGTACACTGGTATGTGATTAGTTTTATCTTTCTCGCCGAGGCTTTCAGCCTCGACGTACACGCCGATAGATAGTGGACCCGTTCTCGGCACGTGGACACGGCGCGGCGTCGCGACGCTCTCGACTAGCAGTCCACCACCGGATAGGTGACTACCACGCCGAGAAATCAACCCCTAATTCGTTTACCCCGTGAGAATCCCGCCGAGGACACCTCCGGACGATTCCACGTCCGTACTCTCCGCCAATGTAACCCCTCCGCGCACCCGCCGCGTATGCCTTGAATCGTAAGCACGCTTCTCCTCTTTTGCCTCGGGCAAGAGCGGTTTGCTCTCTGGCGGGAATTCTCCGTCGGTTATCTTACCTTGCTTCATCCTTTTGCAGGTGCTTTTGGCAGCCGCCGCGGTCAGATAGAAGATGGAGCAATAACAGTATATTTAAACCTAATTAAAACGTCGGTAGAATATAAACTCCCTCGCCGCCAACCCTTCAGGGATTTTCACGTTTTTTATAAGCTGCCCTCGCTGCCGACGACGGCCCTCCGTGTCGGAGTTTTCGGCAGCTTTTTTCAAGCCTCAAAAGAACAGTGGCGTATATCGGACATATTTTACGTTTCGAAACTCAACGACGTATAGCACTTTATTAAATCGGAATTACAATAAACGTTGTCTCTCGGCTACCTTGGTAATAACCATAGCTTGGGAACGGGTTCCATGGAATTCACCGACACAAATTTCCCCGACACGGTTTTCGCCGACTCTAGATTTCACCGACAACGATTTTGACCGACACGAATTCGGTCGACAACGATTTTAGATTCGTTGACAACATTTCACCAACTCGAGATTTGACCGACAACGCTTTTGACCGACGCGAATTCAACCGACATCGATTTTAGATTCGTTGTCTGTCAAAATCGTTGTCGATTAAAGGCGTTGTCGGCCAAATTAGTCGTCGGTCAAATCTGGTGTGGGTGAAAACCGTGTCGAGGAAATTTGTGTCGGTGATTTCCATGGAACCCCTTAGGAATAGTTGGCATAATAATCGTATAAAAGATTAACCCTTGTAAATATTTGATTTCGTAAATGGGTCGCCAGAGACCCGACGATATCGACGAACATTCAGAGGAATGGGCATATTGTTGAATCAAGGCCAAGAATAGGTGTGGCAATGAGTCAATCTCCCTCCAGCTGAATGTGGATAGCGGGCCGAGGAGGGCAGGGGTTGACATGATAAGAGTGCCAAAAAGGGACCGGAAAGGGTCCTGGGCCTGAATGCCTTCGGCAATGAGAATCTCCCCAATTTCGTCTGAGGGAAGAGCCGAGTCCCACATTACGCTCTCCAATCAACATCAGAGGAGAGGGTGCGCGTAAGAGCATTCCCCCACCGCCCTTAAGCAGAAGAAAAAAGAGTGGCATATTGTTGAAAGAAACAGACCCGACGGAGCAAGATACGTTGAAAAACGCAAGACAACAGTTTATTTCCTGGTCTGATTTCAAGGGATCTTGTATACACAACCGCTAAGCCGCGCATTGCTGGCAGGACGTTATAAATGGACAATGCGGGACATGAGAAAAAAGTACACGGTGCTACGAAGGAAATATTATCTCTGTAGGTTTTAAACAGCCGCATAAGCAGCTTCTACCGAAAAGGGCTTAACGATCGCAGTGGCCAGGCTAAATCCGGTTTCGTGTAGCCTCGATGTAGTCCCGGTTACGTTGGGTTCTGGCCCGCGCCGCGGCGATAAGCGTCGCTGGACCCACGGCAAGAATGCGAATAATCCAAGGGAAACAGCATCACGTGTTTATATCTGCCCGTGGCTCGTAAATAACGCTATTTCGCCCGATTTCCCAGCAAACTCGTCTGCCTAGGAAACTCCGAACTATGCTCCGTGTCTCCGCGAGATCATTGTGCCAGTTCCGGACCCCGTCGTTCCCACCGATCGATATCGTCGCGTAATAACCACCGAAGCGGAAGCTATTCCATGTACACGCGCGTCTTCCATTCACGTTAAAAAGACCGATCGAGCACCCTCCCCACAAAAGAGCATTTTCGGATGCGCTAATAAATTCCATCGGGTTTGCTTGTATACGACGCCGTCGAACAACTCGTAATTTCCGCCTCGGCTGGCTTACGAAATGAAAGACGAGCGGCCCGACGGCTAACTGCCATCCTTAATTTGTTATCGGCCAGATATAGCTCAGGTCTTTTCATTCCTCGCCCCTAATTTGCATGTTTATTAAACCCAATAAACGCCACGTGTGTCTTCCGATTCTCTTCGCAGAAGGGAAGTCCTGCGGAAGTTCTTGCACGGAAAGTACGTCATTGGGAATTGCCGTGTCGCGATTGAACTGCTTCTCGGAATAGTTTCTGTTCTAGCTTGCGAGAGAGAACACGGTTCTCGAGTACTTCGATATTGCACATATATTATCTATTACGTTCCACGAGATAATAAGTTCCTTGAATGTTGATCTCTTGAGAGCTAGTTCCTCGAAAGACAATAAATTTATATTTTTCCATTCGTAGATCGTGGATACGAGTTTGCGTAAAAACTTAAGATGTTGCAGTTTGTGTCTAGCAAAGTAAGGAAAATGTATTTTCGAACCAATTAACATGCGTCGAATATTTTTACAAGAACTATCGCTGACAAGAGTTTCATGAAAATCGGCTTGTGTAACCTGAATACGTTCCCGTGTGTCGGAGTGCTTGATTTGAAGGTGTAAGAACACACGAATTTACGGTTTCGTTTTCCCCCAGCCAATTCGCGTCTGTAAGAAGCCGAGATAACGTTCAGCTTGCAGAGACGTTTTGCCTCGGCGGAGTATCGTTATTTCAGGAAGTTCCGGGATCGAGTTCTTTCACCGGTTTCGGTGTTTTCGGGGTGGGAGATGTCCTTCCACGTGGACGACATCTCCGTGGGACCAGTAAAAGAAGCGGCGTCTGCAAAATGCAACGACGCTCTCTATATCTCCGGGCAGGAACGTATTGGGGCAACAACACTTACCGCGGGATCTGTTTATGAAACTCCAACGTTTTAGGTAAAATGTATTCAAACTACTCGGCTGAAGAAGTCCCCCAATTTCCCATCTTGTTCGTTGTATGTCGCGATCCATAGACGCCGGCGAATGCCGCCGGTAGAGTTGGAAACGTTCGTGCACGCTCGTCGAACGGGGTTACACGACAGAGCCAAGGAAAATTGATGCCTCAGACCTAACCCAGACCCGATGTCAGAATTCAGAAGAGGACACATGCCTTGGTACAACGGGCTCCTTCCGCACCGCAACATCTCGCCCCTTCTGATCCTATGCTGGTTCCCCCTTTCTTCCTTTTCACTCGTGTCTCTCGACCCACTTGCAACCCTTTCACGCGAAAGGGACAGTCCCCTTCAGAGAGCCTAATGGAAGGAACACGATAACGTTGAAATATTAATTTCGTATCTATCCTGATACAGTGGGAGCTCGATTATACTCTTCGTATACTATCAGTATACTATTCAAATGTTGTCTACTATATTATTCATATTTTATTGTTTTATTATTCATTCCAATTAATTTACTTCCACATTTCATGTATAATTATTTGTTGCTTTGTTTGAATCGAGTATTTCTCTTAAAAGGTTCCTTGAACGCGTTCACCGAGAAGATTTGCACGCGGCTTTCGTTAATCACTATTCGAACAATACTGCGCGGACCTTTGCCCCCGACAAATGGCGCGTTCAAAGAACAAGCAGCCACCTTAGTGACTGCTGGACATCGTCGAGCAAACACGGAAAGGTTAATTCAATGCGTTAGACGTCGACGAGAAAATTTCGATGCCACTTCCATCCGTTAATCAGAATTCGAGCAACACAGTAGAACCTCGCTCGTTGCAATCTCGTTTATTGCACGGAATCCCCGTTTGTGCACACTAGCGATTCCCACAACGAGTTGCTACAAGTTACGGAACTTGTGCTGTGGATTGTGGTGGTCAGATAATATCCCGAGCAACTTAGGGAGTGGGGAGCGGGGTTCTACTTGTGGATCGTGTACTGGTGTAGAAACAGTTCAAAAATTAATAATATCGTAATATTCACCCCTTGGAGCTATTTGACAATCGGTAAAAATATAGTTTTGATGCTGTGGCGTCCAACTTCGTACCCTCGTCACAAGATGGACACAGAGTTAAAGCCTTTCTCGCTAGTAGCTGATCCATCACCGATCAGTATACAGGGTGGGCCGCCACATTTTGCCGTCTAGATTTACGTCATTATTATTACGCATAGCAAACAATGTTTCAGATGAAGTTGAATGGTTTTGAGAGGGACACATTCTGATGGTACATTTTTTCTAGGTGGACGTGTAAAGGACATATGAAGGTCATTAATGTTTTTTTTTAAATGGAATCATATATTTTTTATTGCATCAGCTGATGCTCCTTCATATTCTTTACAAAAAGGTATTAATCTATATGTGTAAAAAAATCATTAGTTTAGGAGATATTTTAATTATAATTTATTAGGAAATCTCGATTCTCTGGTCAATAATATGAATTCAATGTGATAATGTAATAGGAGTTCAAGAATTCTCAATGTAAATATCAATTAAAATATCTCCTAAACTAATGATTTTTTTACGCAAATAGATTAATACTTTTTTGTCAAGAATATAGAGAAGCATCAGCTGATGCAATAAAAAATATATGATTCCATTTTAAAAAAGACATTAATGACCTTCCTATGTCCTGTACAAGCTCAACTACAAAAAATAATGTAAAACCATTTAACTTCATCTGAAACATTGTTTGCTGTGCGTAATAATAATGACGTAAATCTAGATGGCAAAATGTGGCGGCCCACCCTGTATACAGTCTTCAACCGTCTTCCGACATCTCAACGTCTAATGCAGGGCCCGATGATAGCCTTACTGATTGATGAGTCCTCTAGCGGGTCTAGGACGAAACGCTTCTATCCTTTTCCCTTCTCTCTCTCTCTCTCTTTCTCTCTCTCTCTCATATTTAACACGAGCTCCTTTCTCACTACATCTCGTGATCGTGACTTAATTGTAGAATGGTTGATTCAACGCGTTAAACAAGGTCGAGAAAATTTCGACGCAGCTTCTGTCCGTTGATCGTTTACTAGAACAATAGGACAGGGACTTGTGAGAAACGGGGCGTTTAGAAAATAATCAGCCACTTTAGTGACTGCCAGAAGGGGACATTGTAAGGGTGTACACAAAACGCAGGGGCAAGCTCCGCCGGCGGTCATCGTTCTCGTAGCTGGCCACCAGTTAAGAATTAAGTGCGCGATACTTCAGGGTGACTAATTTCCGCGATCACGGAAGAAAGACGTCCAAGGGATCTCGTACAAATGGCTGGATCGGGCACCTAATTCAAAAGCTCGAGAGAGCCCGTCCGGTCTTCTCGTTATACGCGAAAGCAGCCATAAAATAGGCGTCGCGAGGACACCACGAAGCCCGGCGTTGCTTAAATCGTTCGCAGAAATGGACGACGCCTAGAAATTCGGGCTCATGGGAGAGAGAGCGCCCCGTCTTTGCTTCTCTCCATTATTATTTTACCGTTCGACAGCCAGTATCGACGTACACGTGCGTGGTACGTGAGCGACGAACCCTTTCACGTTCCGCGTGTTCTCTGTGCTTTTACTCGATTTAACTTCCTTCTGTTGCACCCCTGCTCCACAACCCCATCTCGCTCCCACGGTCGGACAACCGCTTGTTCGTGGCGCAATAATGGCGAGGGACAAATCATTTCACTTTGCCCACCATTATCG
Organism: Lasioglossum vierecki; assembly: GCA_028455595.1. NCBI lineage: Eukaryota > Metazoa > Arthropoda > Insecta > Hymenoptera > Halictidae > Lasioglossum > Lasioglossum vierecki. The sequence continues at coordinate 2,737,088 of CM052335.1, read as the reverse complement.
GCGATGCCGGGCCGTTGACACTGCCGATATCATCGTCTTCGACGGCGACTTCCGGTCTCCGCAAAGAGGCTTTGCCTTCTGATTGAACCAACCCATCATCTCGAGCCACAGTGTTCGAGAAAAATTTTTTGTCGTGTAACGTTAGTGATAGAAAGTCAGTGCCCGATTAAGCCCCGTAGCTGAAGTAGCAAATGCTACGGGCCCCGCGCACAGTGCGGCGTTCTTATGGGCGGACGGGACAAAAGTCTGTTCTTAACGAATTCTTAAAGGAAATTTCGCGCTGATCACGAATATACCATATATTACGGGTCTCTGAATAGAGGTTAACTGTTTTTCCGCAAAATACTGTTTTTTCGAAGTTTTTCGAGTGTTTTTGCGTGAAGAACGGTTAAACTTCATTCAGGACTCTTAATACATGGTGTATTCGATCAGTGTGAAATTTCTTATAACACCTCAAAATATCTTTCTTTCGTTTGGGATCACACTGTATATTCCAAGTGATGGAAGCAGGGGTCAGTTAAGAAAAAGTGCTCTTCAATGCATTATCTGCAAAAATGAGGAAACATGACCAAAAATTAAATTGAATTTTATTCAAAATTGAATTTCAAATAATATTTTATAAACATTATAAAATATTATTAGCTTAATATTTTTGGGAAAAATATTATTAATCATTTAACTGAATTTGGTATTTTACGGAGACCAGGAAAAAAATTATCTTTTCTTTTTTTAGTGCATTTTAATATAAGCATGGTTTTTTTAAAAAGTTTTTTATATATTTTATTTTTCTACTTCTATTGTCATCGGAAGCAAGTGTGTATATAAAATTTCAGTAGGATTGGTCTATGGGAAGAGGCTTTGTTCCGTCGCATAGGAACAGAATTCGTAGGTATCCTAAAGACAAGATTTATGATGCGAACGTGCCTAAATATCCTCCTCGAGAATCGAACAAACTAAGGTCATTTGGCGACCAGTCAAGACATCTGCTTAACGTTTAGTTTTTTCTACACCCTCGAGATTACAAAGTGTCATAAATTTAATCCCTCCGAAGGACGTCCTCGACCGTCACGCAGGGTCTCAAACTACCTGGGACCGTCGCGTACTCGACCGAGTAAGATCTCGCCTCACTCCTCCTTCCCAGGGCCTCATTTAGAACTACGGGAAGGAGGTCCTAAAAGTCAAAGTGTGTACTGATTGGGAAATTCAACTTCTGCAGGAACCAATCAGTGCATTCTATTTCATATTCGAGAATCCTACGAGCTGGACTAGAAGACGAAGTCCCTCAGTTGATCTTTACACTCTAACGTCGTAACTTATCAATCGTTCGTAACACGTACAAAGTTAGCATCACGGTAATTCCTTGTCCAGTGGTCAGGACATCCGACAAACCGGGATCGCGTCGATCAAAATCCCTCGCGAACCGGATCAAATCAATCGAGATTCTTTGCGTGCGTTTAATCATAAACACGAATCAACACATCATCATCTGCGTGCGTATAAGGCAGAACCTGCTAGGTCAGCCTTACTGATGAGTCCACTAGCAGGTCCGGGACGAAACGCTTCCATTAACGTATTCTTGCGATATAAATTCATGCGAATCAATTATTGTCTTTCATTTGAACTAGCTGTCCAAGATTAACTTGGCGGGCAGTGATCCGGAACATCCGCGAACTTACGGTTCCGCGACAAAACAGGCTTAAAATTCGATTACATGATTTGACACATATGCGTGGTAAAGAAGAGCACAGAGCCGTTCAAAGCAGTTTGAAGCAAGAAATGTTTACATATTTGTGAAGTGTAATAGTTGTGAAATCGAAGTATATCAAGATCCCAGAATGTTTTGACCCGTAATTGAGAAAAGCTTATCTGAAGATATTAACGCCTATAAAACTTACTTCTTACTTTGCGTTTTATTATTGCTACGAAACTATTTTAACGGTTAATGAAATAGGAAAAGTGGATATTCCTCACCTTCTTCGATACTTTCCATATTCCAAATTTAAAGAAAGGACACAAAACAACGTTCTTGATTACAGAAAGTTAGTAATTGATTGGGCTAGGTCTCGCGTGATTTCTCCGATGAGCTGTGTAACGACTCTCTGCCACTTATGCAAACGTGATTCCTGGCGTTTGTTGTGCTAATTTTAGATTCCCGGCATTTGTTTCATATATTAGAGACATTTCTGAAGGGATTAGTAAAGCCAAACAAGATGTGTAGAATAGTTGCATTTTCAACTTTTGTCCATAGGCGGCCGCACTGTGCCGCGATTGCAGCAGAAAATTGACCTAACATTTGGTCGATACCGTTCCCAGATATTTTTACTAAAAAACAAAAGTCATTCATCGTGTTTTATTATATTATCATGCAAAACCTCGGGTCCCCTGGTAACATTTGCTACGGGCTCCGCGCTGGCTTAATCCGGCACTGTAGAAAGTACATAGTTTGTAATACCGCATTTAAAATTACATTGAGAAAATATAAATTTGATGTTCGCGTAACTATTAAAGTACGAACGTAGTTTTACGTGACACTGGCTCGTTACATTTATTTGTCGCGGCAACGGTTTGGCCGGAAGTGGCTGGAACGGTCTGAATAAGTGAAATGAAATTACGCTCGCGAAAGGGAGAGAAATCGAGACAAATATAAAGAACATCGAGATTAGAGGAAACGTATGACTGGGTCGTTAGCGGTGTCCCAATAGCGAAATAAATTCTCGAAGTGGGCTGGTCGCCTTCTCATCGTTCCCAATGTCGGTCCGCTGTATCCCTTAATTCTTCTTGCTTCACTTACTTTGCCGCACCGTTTCAAGATCTCGGTATTGCGGAACAAATGGCGCTTCCATCTTTGCATTCTGCGATTTACACGCGTCCCCGAAATAGCTCACCGAAACTAGTTAAATATTTATTCTATTGGATCATCGACGTGGAACTCTGATGATATAGATGAACCAAGTAATTAGGTTGATCGTAAATCAATATTTTTATTTGTTTATTAAGAGAATCCATTCAGAAGTGTATTAATCAAGAACTAGGAGATGTTGTTGTTCGCTCGCTTCGCGAGCTTCGCGGATGGGGCTGTAGTAGCTCGCTCGCTTTGCGAGCTCGCGAGAGGGTTAGTGATACGCATGGCTAGTAGGGCCTACAGCTCCTCTTAATTTTTATTATTATTTTGAGTGTGACTCTCCACGAGCCACACAAAGAACTTCCCGATTCGTTAGTCGCAGTATATTATTATCATTATATATTTAGTGTATGTTTTGTAGAAGATGCTAAAAATGAATCCAACAGTAATCCAACAGTAATTGATATTAGCTTCTTTATTCACCGGATCACCGGATGCTACAGCGAACACGCCTTTGCCTTCTTCCACTGTACAAAGACTGACTCCGTGGACCGCTGCGAGTCGCCGGCAACGGGTCACTCGTCATTTGTTTATTCCAGGCGATAAGCGTTTTATAAACTCCGATAGCCCTTTACATCTCACCGATCTCCATCTGCCGGCCGTGTGCGGTCCCAGGCGATCGAATTTTTCCTAATCGGGTTCCTACAGCTTTGAGATGATTATATGTTTTTAGGGAAATTCAATAGTTTTCTACTTATCAAAATGTTTGCTATATGGCGTCGCATTAAATCAATATCGTATGCTCGTTGCTCGCTTGGTTCCTTGTTATAGCAGAGTAATGTTGCAAAATAAATTGCAAATGATCCACAATCAAACTCATTGTTTTGATATTGTACTCTGTGAAATATAATATATATTTCTTATTATATTTAAAAACGGCATTCAAATAATTTATTACATCATGGTTCACATGATAACCATTAAAACTATCATAAATGTGTATATTTCCGTTACCATCAGATTTCGTGCAAATCCAATGTCCTACTACCTTTTCTCCAACTTCACCAGTATATATTATTTGAATATTCGTTTCATGTTCTGGGATCTCTTGTAAATTACTCAAAAAAGCTCGAACGTAACCAGTATCTTGAGCAAAGTTGTATATTCCACGCTCTTTTAGATTTCTGTTCATAATTTCGTGAAATAAATTAATATGTTTATCTTGTAAATAACAATCTGGTTTCATGATTTCTTTACATTCTTCTTTCGAAAAAAACTAAAAAACTACTGGACCAAAGTGGACCAAAATCTAATCAGCTCTAAGTCACAGCGGGGCACATCGATTGCATCATTCATGTTTCTGATTCATTGTTACTTTTTCCGAAAACGTTAACGAAAAATTTGATAACATACAAACGGACATACGCACACACACACACACACACACACACACACACACACACACACATACAGATATTTTGATAAAAATAGTCTAAAATGACTTCAATGACCATGAAACGTGGACATCTGCTAAAAAATCGATTTTCAATTTTCGGGGTAATTACAATAACTTCCCTATAAAATCGGGAAGTTAAAAATACTCTTAGAATCTACAGGTTTGTTATAAATCATTCGCAGGTGAAAAACTAATCTTTCCCAAAGGCATTAAATCGCGACAGAACACGGTGGAAAATTCTAATAGGTATTTTTTATAGTCTAGATACGGGTACATAAAAACGTGCGCATCTTTATTAGAAGTTTACAGCTAGGAATATAGGTCGGCAGTGTCATCTCAGGACAAAATGCAACATTCTGATGCTTTTATTACAATTTTCGAGTCGATATTAAACGGAAACTGTCGATATCGGAGTTCAGATTTAGCCGGCCAATAAAGTGTCGTTCATAGGACGAGGGAACGATCTAGACTTTCTGTTGAGCGAGAGACTGAGAGAAGGTACACTGAAATAGTTAAATAAGAAAGACTCAGAATCATTTAACATTCCCTAGAAACAACAAGTAAAACCATTAATGTACTCTAACGCAGAAAACAACGAGAAACTATGTAAATCAATATACCAATATGTTTACTCGATGTTTTACAGAGGGAAATTATAGTGGGATACATACATTGATAACTGACCTAATTTTTCTTCGAAAATATTTCGGCATTTATTAGGTACAAGCTTTAAAAGTTGATAAAACTTACTGTTTCCTAACCCACCAATCCGTGTTTTTAGTAGTAATTTATCCTCTTTTATTACCCTTGTAGGATTATGCTTATACATTTAAAAAACAACGCTAGTACTTAAGTTCTAACTAACTGTCTTAACAATCTAATTATTCTAATCGCTACTAACACCTGTACTACTTCTACTCTATGCAAAACTAAAATTAAAACCCATCAATGATAAACTGCCTGGCTGGCTGAAGGGACAGCCCGAGTGAAAAGGAGTTTCTTGGAGAAAGGGGACTTCGAATCAGGAAAAGATTCGGGAAGTATGCATTAATTGGGTAGCGAGCGAAGGTAAATCATTCTCTGTTGATCCGGGAAAATTCTTTGGCCGGGATCGCATGCATAATACCGGGACAGGTCAAATGGGTCATATCTTGGAATCGAATTATGTGTCCCCGTTGGGCGCGTTGGCGTGAAAGAACTCGTTTGTTAAAGGCGAAGGTCGCGGGTACGGGGGGTCTGGTCCTCGTCTCGTTTCGACGAGGTGTTAAAGGAACGCGGATAGGTGGAGTGGCACCGAAAAGGTGAAGAGGCAAGAGACGGTGATGGGCAGAGGGCGGGATAGACGAGCAAAGGAGTGCGCGCGCTCGATTAATCTCGCAATCTGGATGGAGTGGCTATGATAGACTCCCATGAATAACTCATGAGCAGCGGGTACCTGCTTCCCATAGGGACATTCGCGTATAATTCAGCCACTTCATTTGTCCTCATTACTATGCCCGATCGTTACATAGAGCACGATTTACGGGGCTTCGCCTGGTCGCACCTCTCTCTCTCTCTCTTCCTCCCTCTCTCTCTCTTTCACTCTCTCTCTCTCTCTCTCTCTCTCTCTCTCTCTCTCTCTCTCTTTCTCTCTCTCTCTCTCTCTCTCGTTCCTCTTGCTACCCCGTCACTCTTCCGCCTAGCCGGCCTTCGGTGTACACAAACCACATGCACACAGAGCACACGCCGAAGGTGTACCTTCGTGCCGCCACTTACCCAGTCGCCGGATGGAAGGGCACACTCGACAGCAACCGACGATCTTATGATCACACCAGATTTTCTGACATCATAATTTAACTACGTCGCCGGATTAGACCGAGCGATGCCCTAAACGCTTGCCGGGCCGGGCCCTGATCCAGCTGCCTCGACTCTTGCAATTAGCTGTGATTTCGGGGCAACGGTGTTCACACATTGCGGACGGATCACGAGGTACAGTATTTTATCCATATACGTCCCCAGCACGGGTCTGCCGAGAGACATTTATGCACCAGGGACAGTGTTCTTTGACTTTTACCGAACGTAGAGAAGGACAGCCGAAGGATAGCTAATCCAAATTTCCAACCTCTTTATTTTTCATTAATTTTTTATGGGACTCAAGCAAATATCATCGGAATTATATCATATTTTGTATGAATTGTATTAGAAAAATGCTACAAATGTGGTCATCGAGTCCCATAAAAAAATGGAAAATAGAGAAGTTGGGAATTCTGATTAGGCGGGCTCATCGGTATATCCAAGCCGCATGCTGTCATATTTTTTGGCGATCGAAGCCTCTCGAGCTTCATGGCCCTTCAAGGGGGTACACCCCGCAGTAGTGGGGATAGATCTAGGACATTTACAGATCAGTCTTTTGGGACATTTATGGATGTCGTGGTCGCGGGTTCGATCCCACCGCCGGCACCTCTGGAAATATTCCATGTGCCATCTAAATACTGTAGTGCCCAAGGTGGTTCGAAACCTACCTTTATTCTAAACTGTAGGTCCTGTCGCGAAATAATTCTCACATAAGAATTCAAAAAGCGACGTTAAATAATAAAAAAAAATACTGTACCTATCTCGTTTTTCAAACGATCTGACGTATGTCACGGTGTTCAGGTGAAACGGTGCCAATTCAAAATAACGATTGGAAACAATGGAGTCGCTTGTGTACGAGCTAGAAAACGGCATCAACGTCTTAGAATGGCTTCCATGATCGCCAGATGCAAACCCGATCAAAAATGTATCAGCTAATATGAAGATGAAGCTTCGCGAACAGACGATGCATAGGTTGAAAATATTTGCCAAGGAAGTGTGCCGAAAACCTGCCTTGCGAGGCCATATTACAGCATAATGGTGATTCAACCCACTACTACATAATTATTATACTTCGAAATAATTTTTTAATCATTGAAAAATAATACAATTTTTGGATATCGTGGCAAGGCTCGAAATAAATGAAAATCGTCTCCGGTCCGAGTTCCTTCGAATCTCCGTATAAAATTCGAAATTTGCATAAACTTCCTCGCATTATTAATGATATCCCCGGTTTATTTTTTCAAGAAGAAAACGTAGGATCAGCGGAATAAATTTTTGCGTTGGCCTGGTTCTTACGGAATGATCTATGAAAATGAGAATTTGCATGAAGATCCACAGATTACTTATTATAAATTGTAGAATAGTAAAAATTCCGCGAAACTCTTCTTGCGATCAAAGCGAAACTTATTTCGCGAATCGAACGATGCATTCAGCTGGTAAACGGAAATTTTAATTATATTTTATCAAAGTTCGTGCATCTACATGCATGCTTCAGGCTCCGCATGTTCTGGACGTAGAAAATTCGCCTGCTAGTCGGAAGGAGTGCAGTTTTCAACAACTTTGTGTGTTAAATGCGTTTTATAATATAACCCGGTGGTAATTAAATGCTCGTACGTTCGCGAACAACAAATTGAGAAACGGAGCAGTATAAATTGACCGTAATAATGCGCAAACATCCGATGCATTGAAAGCACTTTATCAATAGGGAAGCAAACCGAGAGTGAATGAAAATAATGCGTCTCTTAAGAGAAAAATTCAGACAATGGAGTTTTGGAAAATGGAAGATAGTCTCGGAAGAATATATTGGCCTCCAGGGGAGAATGAAGACATTGTACCGGCACACACTGCATAAAGGAACGCTGAGAATCGATGAATTCTCTGGAAATGGATACGAGACCCGTATATGCATAAGAAATAATCCTGAAAATGAATTTTTCGACCGTTCCAGCGATACTTCGAAGACATTCTACCAGTTTGTCGTGGATGCGAGCACAGTTTCGTTCTTTTCAACGCCGAGTCTGAACAACTTCGGAAAACTACTGCTATGCAGCCACTTTCTCATTACACGCAACGAGATTTTAAACTTTATAATTTCTTTACAGCATTCGAAACTTTTCTACCTGGTTTGTAACCTCCCGTTGCTCTTCGATATACAGTGCCCTCCATAAGTAGCGGAACCGATCAAAATCATGCTGGAAAAAGTGATTCGAACAATTCGAATAAATATTTAATTTGTTGCTGTTTTCCTCTGTTTTATTTAATTAGCAATTTTGCAATTTAAACTTTGTCTTCCCTAACGTTTCGGTTCTGGCTTGGACCGTTTTTAAAGGAATTTTGGATTAAAAATTGAAAAATAAAAATGTGGTAAAAAGGATATTAATGCTTACTTGTTATGTATAAATGTAATCGTGTAAATTGAACATTGAAAACTGATTTGGAAACAATGCTGGTTGAAATAGTACCGGGGCGAAGTGTCAGTTTGAACAGAGTAGTGATGGACACTATCGACTAATTACTATTTAGTTGCTACATACTATCGAATTTAGTCCATAATTTTTAGTCGACTGAAATTTTGTTTTAGTGGTTACATCTAGATTGCGGGGTATAGTCTATGCCAACATCCATACGTTTCATCTCTCACAAATTATAATTTATCCTTTAATATTAATCTATATATATATAAAAATGGATGTTTGTATATATATATATGATTAATAGACTTCGAAACTGTTTGACCGATTAACATGAAACTTGGCACATATATGTATTTTTTCATGGAGAAGGTTTATACACTATTCAGTTTGTTGTAACTCGCTGCTGTAGATGGTGCTGCTTTACTCAACTTCTATACCGTTGAACCTATCGTTATGAAAATTTGAGGTCATAGGTATTTGAGCACGAGGAATATTTTCGCGCTATCCACTTTGTTGTAACTCGCCATCATATTGACGACAAAACAGAATAATTTATGATTTTTAATGTCCTTCAATAATGAATACTGTTGTTATGGACTGTTTCTGCTGCGCTGGCTTACGTGCGAGAGCAAGTCCAAATTATGTTATTTTTTTTATATTTGTTTGGACCAAAACCTTCCCGAAGAAACACCGCGTCTCACAGTTCAAACTGCAGGTTTCTACGTTCTGCCGTTCTCAAATGATGCCGTCACAAACAGACCAAATACGACTTTTTTGCCCTCTTTTGGGCACGTTTCTCCTTATAACTTTTGACTGGTAGCACTTATGTTCAATTTGAGAGTGAGAGAGAGAGAGAGAGAGAGAAAGAGAGAGAGAGAGAGAGAGAGACAGAGAGAGAGAGAGAGAGAGAACTAGGGAGCAATGCGAAAGGCGAAATGGAATTGAACGAAATAGATTATCACAAACACGTTCAGCATGTACATGGTTTTAAAAATACTGTGCCATAGCAACGCGTGGCGGGGGAAAGCTAGTACAATATAAAGGCAAAGTGTTAATGAACCTTTTAGAAAAATATTTGTTATTGACAGATATAATTTTAAAATACTACTTTCTCTTTAGGTTATGATTAAAATTTTATTCGCCCAAGTACAATATATAAGTATTGTTATTTAATAATTATACAATATTTCTAGTATAATAATTGTTATTTATGGTACATACACATGCTTACTGAACGAATTATTCGATATAGCTAATGAGAGAAGGTATTTGATAGTAAATATTATAAAATCTATTCAAAACTCCCGCCCGTTAAAATTCAACCAATTTAGTCGATAGTTTCAACAATCAGTCGACTGAAAATAGTAGTTGGCTACTATAAATTTCGTTGATAGTTTTAATCGATGGTGCCCATCACTAGACAGAGCCAAAACAGAATACATAGACACACTAGTCTGAACATAAAGATCGAGGTTCTTGAAATCAATATATGGCGGTACATTTGAAATTAAGCTCATCCATTTTAAACACGTGCTATTATACGAAGAAATGTAGTAGATTAAAAATTGACATTCTTGATGTATGACCAGATATAGTGCATTTTCTATTGTATGTGAGAGAACAAGTTGCAACTTCAATGGGTAAGACCCAAATTATAATTATATGATAAAAAACTTTGTGTTCCAGCATTGTGTTCAAATCAGTTCTCAATGTTCAATTTACACCATTAAGTTTATACATAGCAAGTAAGCATTAATATCCATTTTTCAATTTTGAATCCACCTATATTACATACATTTTTTAGACTCAAAATTCCTTTGAAAACGGTCCAAATCAGGAGCGAAACGTTAAGGGAGAAAAATTTTCAATTGCAAAATCGCTAATTAAATATAGTTACTAATTGATCGAAACTGTGCGATGAAATTAAATATTTAACATTTACGATCGACATAATTGATCATTCGAATAAAATTGTACGTATTCGTTATGAGCATTTAGAAAAATGTGGGTCGACAAGTCCAACAGAAATAAATAGAAAAAATCGGTTGTCATTCTCGAGGAATTAAATCTCGACGTCAAATTGCTGATACAAAGGTCGTATGAAATCGTGTACCGTTTCCTCTCCATTGTAATTCCACGTTAACCGTGTAAAGAGCTGAAGCATGGTTGTCCGACACGGTCCCGTGCATCGAGCGTAATACGAAGCGCGACATTTGTTGCATCGCCATTTACAAATTGCGAAAGAAGCCGTGCCCGGGGATTGCAATCTCTCCTGGTGTTTTTGCGCCTTCGATTCTCCGGGCGATCCTCGAAAAAACCATCTGGCACTCGCGTTTACGCGTCCGGTCGTATTCGCGAAAACGGACGCCGCGCCGGTTTTTTCGCGCCCGGCCGTAGCGCAATATCGTTTCCGCGGAGGGGAGGGGCCGGGCAAGTGGTTTTTGCGCAACGAATTATTGGACGTATTATCGCGAACAACGCGGTTGCGGTTGAATGCAATTTGCACGTCGCGGCCGCAAACGCGGGTTCAAAGAGTGCTGATATTACGGGGCGACCTGGCGTAATGTAAATTACCATAAAAAGGCCGGGCTATCGGGGTGGGGCTGGTATAGGCGTTGCAATTACTGCAAGACGGTACAATTTAACCCGCGACCCGCTCTACTCGAACTGACCGAACGCGCACCCCTCGAAATCTTCGAATGAAATTTTCTTGATTAAAATGAAGCGCGGAGAATCGGCAGTCAACCCGCTCGGACTTTTACTGCTCGCCCGTAACTCCTCTGACTTTCATCTGCAGTTCAATTCACTGTTTATGGAACGAACGTGCCCCATTCAATCGACTGCGCCATCGATTAACCGTTTTATTTAGAACGTGCACCGTGCAACAGATGCAAGAGTTATTACTTCGGCTCCCTCCCTTTCTCTCTCGCCCTTATTTTATCTCACGTAGTGTTTTCTATTTTTTTGTTTTTTTTGATCGAGAGAAAAAATTGAAACGAAGTCGAGAGGGGCCATGACCATGCCTTTTTCAGTCTCTTCTATTATTCGTTCTTTTTTTATTGTTATCGAAGGCAGGACGTCGCGGATGTATTTGCGTTGCACACGGCGGAACACGCCGAATCTCCGTTTTTGGGAACAAAACTGGATTTCGCTGATCGTGGAAGCGATTGGAATCAATATTGTTCTTTTGCTTCTGGGACGATGATGCATCGTATCCAAATATTTCCAGACGGTTTACTTCGGTTGTTGATATTGGAATTGTTGTTTTTTTCGGGAGGTTTTTCGCCGGAACGGTCGGGGCGCATCCCTCACGGTCGACCGCGGAATACGCGCGGCGGCAGCTTCAGACCGGCTCCGCGGGATGGACTATTAATATAACTAGGCTGCTGCGGATGACAGCGATAAATTAGAAAATTTCGATCGGCAACACGTCCGATAATTATTCTTCGTTCGACGCTGCTGGCATTTAATTAAAGGGACCCGACGACTCGACTGTGACAAGCCGAGCTAAACCAGTTCTCTCAGCGCGATTCGATTCGATCCAGGCTCGACGGTAACCGTGTTACGTTTATTTCTGCGGCCGTGGCCGTGTTCCGTGGGCCGCGCGTTAGCGTAATTTCTGCCTGAAAGGTCGAATCTCCTTTGCGCGTCTCGACGCAGCGTTTTGCGATCCAAACTCCATTCGTCGCACGGTGGTCTGATCGCCCGCTTTTTGTTCCAAAACTATTGTAGCGTTATTCCAAGGTTTAATGTTATATTATTATAGGTCGTTGGATTCGTGTTAATAGCAGTTAAATTATTGTGAAGTAGAAAGTATATGTCAATATTTAAAAAATTGAAGTGACCTTCATTTTTTATAAAAAAAGAAATTTTTTTTAAATTTTTTATATTGAAGTTTGTGGAAAAGTGAATACTTTTTTTATTGAGCCACTGAAACCTATTATAGGTTTATTTCGGCTTTAACAATATTTTTTTAACTGTAGTCTTACAGTTAGTGTACAATGACAGAATTAATAATCTCTAGAGATGAAGATTGTAGTCGCATAAAAACTGAAAAATATATAATTAATTATACTTATTAATTAATTTAATTATTTGAGAATCATAAAGACGACACTGCCATAAAACATGATCTAAGTCCTCGGAGCTATAACTACACTTACTCGATGTTTATTCGATGTAGAGAGATAGCGAGATTGTAATTATTGGCTCTGATACGGTTTACTGTGGTTATAAAACCCCTTTTAATGTGGACATCAAAATTTTGAGCAAACCAGGGAGTTTGATTTGGGTTGTAGAAATTTTGAAAATAATATATACCTTTGATATATCCAGGCGTCGAATAACCGCGGGCCCGTATTTGCTAAAATCCGTTTATAGTTCAAGGTTGCAGAAGGTTGCAGTAAAAATTTACATGCTCTTCTTAGCAAATGTTCAAGCTTTCATATAAAACAAGTTCGATGCTTAGCGCTCTTAAGCGTTATTGTATAATTTTTTTAAAAGTTTCAAATGCTATTAACTTTCACTATTCGTGTATTGACTAAACAATGCTTCAAAGTGGATTAAATATTTAAAATGCTGTTTTCTGATATTCGATGATTGATATCAAAAACGTTTTATTTTACTTTGAATTTTCTGAGTTCGTCTTTAGAACGCTGTATCTCATCACAGAATTATCTAAAATGAATAATATTTTGGATTTGGGAGCTTTGAAGGGTTTTTACTTTATAGGAAACCAATTTTTTTCAATATATTAAAGTTGAAAAATTGAATTTTAGCCACGAAAATGGGGTTTCCAAAACACTGTGCGTCGTAGCTCTTTTCTGTGCCTCTGAACTCTGGACGTACAAGTTTGCGTTGCTATAATGCGATTGGGTATGTCTTTCCTTGTTTTTCACTTGCAAAGAAAAGCGAGAGAGCATACTAAACTCAACCACGTGTGTCGATCGATTTACGATATGTGTTCGGCGCACACGTTTGCGTTTGTTTTTTTCGTTTCGAGACCTCTGAATGTTGCGGTAGATGTAAACACACGCGTTTTTTCAACCACTACTTCCGAGGCAGTCCAGATGATCAGCCATGAGTTTTGTCAACCCACTACTTTAGCATACTATTATAATAGTAGCACTAGCAATCCAAGAAAAATGAATTTCTAGGAGGAGCTTGTAATAAAAACATACAAGTATCCACTCAAAATTAGTTGTTATTTGAAAATGTTTTATTTTATTTATTCTACAATTGTTTTAAACAAATGCCGTGTTTTCACAGTGGGACAATTTTTAGAAAATTGAAAAATGGGAATATAGCCCTAGCCCTTTTGTCATTTGAAAATTGACGAAATTAAAATTATTTAAGAACAGAGTGGGCTGGATTTTAATGGAAATTTCCATTAAAATTGATTAAAAACTGATTTTTTTATGTTCTGATAATTATCGTAATAAATATATATTTTTTGTAATAATTTTTGAATTGATTGTTTCAATTTTGTTGTCTTAAAATGAAAGTTTAAATTGTTCATTTGTTACTTATTTAGCAACAATACACACTAACTGGTAATAAAATTAAATAAAATAAAATTTATTAAAAGAAACAAAAAAAAACTAACTGTGCCAATATTATCTAAGATAACCATGTATTAAAACCCTTGAATATTAAAACTGAAAATTCTTTTGTTGTATGTTTAGAGAGCGTGTAAACTTCACCTAAAAGACGGACGCCTAACCTATAAATGAATGGGCACATTGCCATACGCGCTAGAAATATGTTAAAATGTACTAAGGAGTATTTAAATTTCCTATGAATAATGGATATAGCATCTTAAAACATGTATTTTCACTTTAGTTATTCCAAATTATCGATAACATTCCTCTATTTTTGTAAATTAAGTGTCAAAGACGGTACTTATTTTTCCACAGAAACGCCTATGTTACTACTCTTCGTTAATGAATTAGTATATGCTCCACGTCGATCCACGCGATGATTTTTACATTATTATAAAGTAGAGATTCTCTAGTTTATTGTAGTACCCAATTTGGCTTGCTATTCGTTGCTATACGATACTAATTTTTACAATGAAGTTACGTCGTTTTACGTTCACGCTCGTGTCAATCACAGCCCGGGCCGGGCGCGCGTTCCGAACGCAGCCAATACCATCGCTTAGTTTTGTCCAGCTAAAAAGGCCATTTTGCACACTGTGCGGCGTGCTCCTGATGCAACATCGTGCCGTTTGATCCGAGTCCTTACGAAACAAAGATAATCACGTGGAACACACGCGAGCGAAACGATGCTCTAGCTCGATCGCTCTCTCTCTTTCTCTCTCTCTCTGTGTGTTCCTCTTCCTGTTTCTCTCTCTCTCTCTCTCTCTTTCTCTCTCTCTCTCTCTCTCTCTCTCTTCCTCTTCCTGTGTCTCTCTTTCTCTCTCTGTGTGTCTGTGTATGTGCATGCAACGTCGGGACGAGGCCGAGCCAGGGATTTACCTTATGTCGCGAATACAATCAAACCGATGTTCTGACAATCGCCAAGTAGATACAGAGAGCACGAAGACAACGCCCCTAACCTCTCTCTTGCTGATCTCCCCGCACCATTCAACCGAAGGGGAGATCCGCAAATGCGTTTGTAAACGTCGACGTTATCTTTCGAACGCACAAACGCTCGCGAAATGGATACAACGTCGAACGACGCTGAGGAACGTTCATCCTGAGGAATATCTTGAACCATCGCCGGGAACCATACTTTCAGCGCTGATTTTCGAGCATTTGTTATTGGAGCTTAAAGGATCGACGATGCCAGGCGGCGGTATCAAGGAGAATTCCGTTTGAGTATCGGTGATCGATTACCCTCGCGAGCATGCAAACAGACCGAGGAAGACATAGCTGGAAAAAAAGAGGTCGCGACCGGATATATGGGTTCACCGTTTAGGTGAATGGAACTGCTTGAACGTCCGTATAGACTTATTGATTTTGATGCAGCCCGGTATTTTTAGATTTTACCGATCTATCATGGCTCGTGCCTGCGATGAGTCGCTAGGCTTTTGGGAGCTTCTGAAAGAATGTATGTACAGTGACGGATGCACACTGTACACTGGCATGATATTGCCTCTGAAATTTTCAGAATATCTGTCGTACAATATTGAAAAAGGGATAGTCTTTTTAAGAGGGTCCGAATATTAATGGGAATCAATTTTCTTGCACACGTTTTTGATCCCCTGTCATCGAGATCCAAATTAATCCTATTGCTAGACTTGATATAAATAGTTCATCATTTAATTTTTATGATGCTTTCGGCGCAACCGTTTAGATCACTTAATAAATCTTAATTGATAATTGTTATTAAGGTTATCGATCGCACTTATTTAATCAAAATTATATGTGATTTCGGCGCAACGGTTCGATCATTTAAACTACTTAAAGCATTTTTACAATACTTTTTAAACTTTCGACGTTTCGATCCTAATGTGGATCATTTTCAAGAAAGTGTAAAAAACTGCGTCTGGAAATATGGAAGAACACGGTTAATTTGTATTAGAAATTATAATATTATATTAAATCAAAATTTATATGACTCACTTGCTTTATGAAAAATATTTAATAGAACTTGTTTTTACGATCCATGTCGTAGTAGGATTACAGAGGAACTGGTGACGAGATGTATGGAAACGAAACCGTTTACCGGTCAAAAACGATCTAACCCAACCAGCTTTCAGTTTGGCGGTAAATTCAAAATAGGAACACAGAAACATTGTATTCAAAGTGCTATACATATAAAGTTGTGATGATAGATACCAACAAAAATTGTAATTCAAAAGACAGAACAAGTCAGAAAAGAGAGAACAAAATGCTTCTAAAGTTTAATAGTTGATTAGTTATAGGATACTTGAAGTTAGAAAACAATTACATCATTTAACATTACTGGTTCAGTAATGTTGCGTAATATTCATGAATCGTAGGTGTTTCATACCTAAGATTTACGCTTGGTTCTTTAATCATATGAATTGTTTCTAATAATATCCTGTTATTATAATTATTTTCACTGTCAACTATTTTTGCTTTTTTGAAGTCAAAACGATGGTCAAATTCAATTGAATGTTTTGTCAACGCACTATGTTGTGTTGGATTTTGAAAAATGTTTCTTTTGTGTTCTTTTATTCTAGTTTCTAAACATCTCGACGTTTGTCCTATGTAAACCTGACTACAACCTATACATGGAATTGAATACACAATGTTATAACTTTTACTGAGTGGAAGTTTGTCTTTAATTAGTGGAAACCATTTTTTCAGGCAGAATGGGACTTTGAAGATGGTGTGTAATAAGGGAGGATAACAATGTTCTTCCTATTTATAGGTCCCGTCTTCTGAAATCTTTCTTCCTTACGTTTGGAAACACTATAAGGATTGTAAATATCAGAAATACGTTCCATTATAACGTTAGATATTAAATCCATCGGATAACCGTTACGTCTCAAAACATTTCTAATTAATTTTAGATTTTCAGATCTATATTCTGGGTTTGCTAAAAGTATAGCATGATCAATTAGTCCCTTAATAAGACCTACTTTATGTTGAATTGGGTGGTGTGATCAAAAATTAATATATCTTTCTGACCAACTGGACTTGTGGAACCAATTTGTAATAAATTTCTGTCCTTTTTTTATTATGTTCACATCAAGAAAGCTTAAGCATGAGTCTTTCTCAATTTCATATGTAAACTGAATTCTTTCATGAAAACTATTGAAGGTGTCTAACACAGTTTGTAATTGATCTGGTTTTATAAAAGTTATGATATCATCTCAACATATCTTTTTTAAAACAAAAGTTTAAATGATAACTTTGAAAAAGAAACCTGTTCAAGTTTTTCCATTACTAAGATTGCAATAACTGGTGAGATGGGTGAACCCATTGCAGTGCCAAAAATTTGTCTGTAATATATGTCATTGAAACTGAAAACATTACTTTCTAAAACAAACTTAACAGCATGGAGAAATTCATCACAACTGATAGGCGTATGAGCTTTGATTTCATCCCATCGACTTTTCAGAACTTCCAACGCTAAGTCAATTGGAACATTTGTGAATAGCGCTGTTACATCTAAAGAAATTAGTTGCATGGAATCGTCTGGGATTTCAATAGTTCTAATTTCTTTCACCAAATACCAACTATCAATTGTGTGGAAAGGTGAATTTTTCTTTTCTTTTTCTTTTATAAAACGTTTAGTTTCTTTAATATCACATTCAAACATAAAAGATCTTTTAAACCGACGTGGATGAGTGATGTAATTTAGAATTTTATTAACAATTCTGATTCTAGTAGAGTTTTGTAAGTCGTTTGTGTCTGGAATATTTCTTAAACCTGCTTCCACCGAAGCTATGAATCTAGGAGAAGAAATGTATTTTCTTGGAACATCAAGTGCAAATTTGGGTCCCATCTTTAAAACTTTTTCTATATTATTTGGGATGGTGATATTTGTTAAGTTTACTAACCAATTTTTATTTTCAATATCATTATAGTTATTGTTTTCATCAGTAAGAGAAATTCCTATTGTATTGTTGCTAATTTCTAGTAAACGGTTAAATTTGTTAATACCTATTCTTTTTTGAATTTTGAAGCATCTTTTATGTTTTTTTTTGTTCAAATTTGAAGAAACGTTGTAAAATATATGATGGTACAAGAAATTCTAATTCTTCATGCAACTCTTCTAATTTATGTAATGATGATTTATGTTGATTGTGTGTATCTTTGATTGAAATATTTAAAAGTTTTTTCATAGTTTGATATTGTAAATTGAAAAGTTTGTTGTACATATCAGTAGATGTAACTTAATTGATAAGTTTCACAAGTTAGAAAACAAAAAATATTAAAAATTGTTCAAGAGGAATATAAGAAACAAGGCATTGAAAAATTCAACAATTTGTTAGAAGCAAACAGCAGAGATCTGACTATCCAGGATATTAATAACAATCTGGTGGATGACTGCAATATGCCCAATACGAACAATTATACCTGCTTCAAAAATCTAACTACGTTGTCGTACCGAAAGCAATAGAAAAAGTTTTAAAACTGAAACCTAAATTTGCACTAGAAGTTAGTTTAGAGAAACTAACGGACTGCGACAACGTTCAACCAGAATCAAATTAATAAATAAAACTATGAATTACAATACACACTTACACAATAGTAAAAATACACACCGTTTTAGCAATACACTTTGTTCTGCCTTTGAAATTAAATCAACAAAACAGTTATTGAAAAATAATGATAATCTACTAGTATTAAAGTCCGACAAAAGCAATACAACTGTTCTTCTCGATAAGAAAATGTACATTTCTGCAGTTACAAACATGTTGACCGATACAAACACTTTCGTAGTTAGCAAGTTTCAATACACCATTTTGAAAAAGAAGCAAACTTTATTATTACTTCACTGGTAAAAAAAGGGAAAATTAGTAAACAAGTGGGTAAACGGTTAAAAACCTATAGTGCAGTAACACCTAGAGCATACGCATTATCCAAAACACACAAAGAACAACTTGTATGACGAATTATAGTCTCTTCCATCGGAGAGAGGGCCCAAATATAAACTTTCCAAATTCTTAACTAGTATAACATCTAAAATTATTGGTATAAAACATCATTTCATACTGTAGACAGCTGGAAATTGGTTAAAGAACTAAAAACCATTCAGGTTTCTGAAGATTCACAATGTTACACTTAGGTCCCATGGAAATCACCGACACAAATTTTTCCGACAAAATTTCACCGCCACCAAATTTGACCGACGACTACTTTAGCTGACACCGCCTTTAACCGGCAAAGAACCTAAAATCGTTGCCAGTTAAAGGCGTTTTCAGCCAAAGTAGTTGTCGGTCAAATCTGGAGTCGGTGAAATCCGTGTCGGGGAAATTTGTGTCGATGATTTCCATGGAATCCGTTATACTTACGGTGGGAAGAGTTAAAAGAACACACCAAAAAAGATTTATTAAGTGAACGAAACGGTTGCACCGAAAGCATCATTAAATTAAATATGTAACATTTACGATCGGTAATCGGGATTATTTGAAATAGTTAATCGTTTGAACTGACACATAGTTCAATAGATTGAGCATTTCGAGGCTATTGGTTCAGAAAAATAGAGTACCGGTGTATTCTGATATATGTACTCTGATGTACGCTGGTAGCGGACGTTTAAGGAGGTTCGAGCACGAAGAATGATATCAAAGAAGCGTTTCATTAATCCGAAAGATACACGGGTCGGGCATCAATAATCCAGGATGTAATTGAAAGTATATACTGGAGCATGCCGTGTCTTTGGTACCTGTGGAGGAGTAACACCATTAGTGATCGCTCGGCGCCACAACAGCTTGCAACAGATGATCCCGGGCGCTCTTCTAGATTAGCAAGCAAGGAGCCGGCACTGCTTCCACTTATCTCGCGGTAAGTGCACCATCTATTCATCCGCCCCGGTATACCGTGACTCGCTCGATTCTCACACAGAAGCTAAATTAAACGATCCCGGAGGAAAGAAACCGAGATGCGACCCCCTTCGCTCCTACGCGACCAGTTAAGGAACCTTGCACCCGACCATTTTTTCCCCGTCACCTCGCCCCCTTTCTGATTCACACCACTCGGCCGCAATGATCGTTCCACCAGTTAGATTTCCTACGTCCCTTTAGAACTCCAACACCCAATGAAAAGGGTTTAAGCGCTTCAGCCCACTTGAAGTTCTCTCGCAAATTTTCTAGGATGAAAAGCCTTCGCGAACATCCGAGCGAAACAGTCCAATGGCGTCGAACCCCAGCAAATTATCGCACCCTCGCTGTGAAACTGACGTCGCTCGGGGGTGGCTATTTTTAAGAATTTCGTGGGAGGATATTGTGGCAACCGTCCTTCACATTTTACAGAAAACTGTTATGCACGTTCACCATGTATCTGTACAAATAATCTGTCGACAGAAAAAGTTATGGATTAGGTTTTAGCCGCGAAGCGCATTGAGGATTTGAGGTAATAATAGCGATGAGGATATTTGAATATCTGTGTGAAAGTCGTTGTATTTGTTAGTGTTGCGTCGTGCCATTCGAGGGACACACGCGGGTCATTGTCTTATCACATTACCCATTGAACCGGCTACCCAATATTAATTTGGTGGGTAGCATAACAGTCGTACGAGGTCATTCTTGAATCGACGCGTCCGCAGTTCAAAACCGGGCTCAAGCCTTATAACCTTGAGTAGGAATACGTCCGCGCGTCACTTGAGAGAGTCCTCGGGAAACACGACTAAACACCTGCCTTAGATGCTAACGCACGCAAGGGGATTTCGACTGATGCGGCGCGGAATCTACCGCAGTTGTTCTGTTCGCTGGACAACGAAATACCGCAATGCAAGTCTAATATGCAATCTAAATAATTGGCAAGACAACGACCGGTGCGTTGTACTTGTCTACCCGTTGATTCAATAATATTGCTTGTCCGAAAGCTAAGAATGAACTGTCGGAACTCGACTTCCTGTCCGTACGCGATTAGCAAGAAAACGCACTGATGGGTTCCAGCGAACGTTGTATTTACCAATCAACATCCTCAAGAATGTTTTGCTCTCTTTCCCATGGCTCTGCCTGAAGCCTATTTCGGAGAAAGAGAGGGGCTGTTCTCAATCACTTTAATAGGTTAGAAAAACAGAGTTCGTAATAGTGAAACTAAATTCAAGATTGAACAACATTTTTAATAGCAAACGTGGCCTCAATGCATCATGATTCACACCCGAATCGACACGTTTGAGTTTGCTTACAAAATTGCTAGGATGTAGAAATTGATCGCACTTTGCGTCAATAAATTAATTCCAATTATCTTAACATTGCGATCGAGACTACAAATTACTTATAAACAAAAAGAGTCTTGCTTCGGCGCAAAAACCTAGATGGATTATGAGGAAAAGCCGTAGCAAGAACAAATAGATTTATTCAATAAAAAGAGAATAATACACAAATTATATTGTACGAAAGCTCATCGCTTAAACCGCATTTGAAATAATTAGCGCGACCTTCGAGAAATCAGAAACTCAAATAAACTACATACTAAACGGCCATTACAATTTAGATCTAAGAGAGTTCTCCTACCGTTCAATATCAAGTCTCATCGCGCACAGTGATCCACAACAGCAGAGTTCCCAGTTCCACTGGAACTCCCTGTACAATTACCGGTCTCCTTCGCCGGCAGCACTATGGTTAGCCTTGCGATCCGTTCCAGCTTCGGTATACACTGCAAGGAAGCGTCAACGCTTCCAGTGCACTCAAACCTCAAAAGTGTAACCGGCTTGGTAGAATCCAAGTATTGCCGAACCGAGTGCACAAGGATCCAAGATCTACATCTCCTATTACCCGGGATCATTGGCGGAACACTCTAGCCCGGGACAATACTCTTTATAAACTATCGAGGAAAAATCTCGCATGGTCCCACACATTCACTCAGTCGCGCTTTTTCTTGGCAACCATAACTACAACAACCTCCGCTTGTCAATCGCGACCACCGTGAATCTCTCGCCAAACTCGCATATACAATGTGGCGTCCGGCTTTCCCATCTTCGTCGCAAGGTGGACAACAAGTGACAGCCTTTCTCGCTAGTACCTGCTCCGTCTCCGATCAGTATATATACAGTCGTCAACCACCTTCCGACATCCCAAAGTTTAAGACAGGGCCTGCTAGGTAGATAGCCTTACTGATGAGTCATTTAGCGGGTCTAGGACGAATCGCTTTTTTCCTTTTCTTCCTCTCGCTCGCACTTAACACGAGCTCCTTTCGTTACATCTCGTTATTTCGAGCTACCACAAATTGGTGACCCCGACGTAGAAATTAACACAACACGGAGAACAATCCAGAAGGAGCCAACAAACAATCCGAAGGACATTTGGGGATGAAGACGCATCAATCGAGTGGGTACCGACTTAACGGCAAACGACTTCAGTGTAACGTTTTCTATAATAAACATCAGTTTGTAAGGGTTACCGCTGACGACGTGTCTGTGCACGTGTGCCTTTAACGATCAAGGCACATTGCCGCTACGATTGTTCAAGCCGCTGCACTCTTTTCGGCGCGGTACCGATGCCGCTGCGCCCTTTTCGGCGCAGTACCGATGCCGCTGCGTTCCTTGCGACGTGGTACTGCAAAACAGCGTCGTGGCGATGGGCGGCATTTTTGACACTTCTGCCTATAAAAGCGGGTCTCGATGATCAGAGTTGGTCAGTTGTTGTACGATCGTGAACGAGTCGAGATCCTTCCGTGTAAATCGAACCTTACAAGTTATAACCACTGTGATTTCAGTACACGCATCTTAACCCACAACAATATATCGATACAGCGAAACTATCGTTTCCCGTTACGGTGAATACGATCGAGATTACAAAATCGCGAACATTTGGGCGATCGCTGAATGAGATAATTGTTTGGTTAATCCTCTAAAAGGCTTTCTATACACGTACATATCATAAATATTGTTCGCAAGAAAAAATTACGTATACGGTTCCTTTGCGACGGAACAGTGAGGTTGTTCATGTTTGACTTCACAGCGAGCGAGAGTCGAGAGAACGAGGGAGAGTGTGTCACAAGACGTGAGAGAGTATATACGTGCATTATTATGAGAGTACCTGCAGTGAGAGTGAGAGCGAGCAAAAGATACAGTGCGTTGTGGGAGAACACGTGTCGCGAGACGATATTACAATTGCTTTACAGTATTCATTCTATTCAATATCGTTTTACTTATCAAATGTACATTTAATTCTTTGTCTACCCACGAGTTAATTTATTGTGACCGCCCACAAAATTATGCCTCCGAAAGTGTGTGTCACATTCGTGTCACGCAACATTACTCGGAGGTTCAGTAAATTGTGTTAATTGGAAAACATGTTGCAAGAACATTGTGTTATAGCAGCGCGTGGCAATTTTTCAAGTTGTTTACAGCATATCGTAAGAGGGTTGACTGTATTTGCTGTCGGCTTTAATAAAGAGACTCGACGCGTCCAAACTTTTTACTGCGAGCGCGTCCCATATTCTCAGTGACGCGTGACGGCGACATCGAAAAACGAAAAAAACAGGAGAGAAAGACGCGAGAGAGCTCTACATTGAAGTGCTAAACAGGAGCTGCGGGGCTGTCCTTAAAAATCGATGAAAAATGCTGGCCGGCAATGTTTCTCGCGGCACGATGCGCGACAGCTACAAATTACGAGCCGGCGTGACAGTCGAGGCGTAATTATTGTCATCGTACGCATTTCGGGCATGTCCCGTGTAAACCGGCACCGGGCCGTGCGGTTACGAAATAGCAGAAACGAGCGTGAAACCGGCGAACGAATCGTCGCCGGTGTGAATTGCGCGAAACTGAATTATCCCGATCGTGCTACCCCAAATCGCGGTGCCAGTTACGTCCACCCCAATCGTCCGCGACGATACCGGTCCCCGGCCATCCTCTTTTTTGTCTCCAATGCCCGCTCGCTAACCAATCTACCCCTCTCTCTATCTGGTCTCTCTCTCTCTCGTTTTTTATTTCACCAATACGAGAGCGCCCGTGTACGCCACCGAACGAGTGAGCGAGCAAGCGAGCGAGCGAGTGCTCTGCTTCGATCGCATCGCATTTTCTGTGAGAGCGCGCTCGATTCTCCCGTAATTGATAACGTTTTCGTTATTCGACTGTAGCCACCAGCCGCGGTCAAACGTGAAATTCGATCGGTCGGAAAAAATGACAACGGACCAAATCCACCGCGCTTTTTTCTTGTCCCTCCCCCGATATTTTTCACCCCCGTCTTTCTTTCGACTCCTACCCTGCGGAAATTACTTTGAGTGCTATGGGGAAGACGAGCATCTCGAGAACTTCCCGCTAGTCCCGGTAAGTTCACGCCTAAAGGTTTGTTTATATGGTCGACGAACGTGGCCACCCTTAGAACACAGCCCTTCCACTCTTCGCGGGAGCTTGGATGATAGAGCACAGCTTGGTTGGCGTCGTAATAATTTATTGAATGAAAAATCCTTTGATGTTAACGCCATTTATAGGAATTCAATTTTATCAGTGCTGAGCGAAATTAAATTCCTAATAAACGAATGAAACGCTTGTCTCCCGACAAATTCGTTAATTAACAAAAGCGGTGAAGGAACCAAAAAGATTGGGAGATGTACATATTTTAAAGACACGAGACCGAAATAAATTCCGTAATAAAAACTGATATCGATATGTACGTGTGCAGTATTTGTCTGGAAAAAATGATGGTGTATCAAAACGTACATGAAATTTGCGTTATTCGAGAGCAAAAATATTTGTAACACTATACCGGGAACGTATGAAATATTTGCTTTGAGGATTGTTATTTGACGGTTCATCGAAATTTCTCTGATACGAAATTTGTGACGCGAACGCTACATAATAAATAAATAAAAATTCGATGATCGTATATTGAATTGATTAAGGCGAGTATTCGCAATATACTAGAGGAAAAAGAAAATTGATTTCGTTCGTCGTAAAGTTGTATTAGTGCTTTTCGTAGCCGTTAAATTTTTATCACGGTTGATTTGATCAGAAGGTCTTTCAGAGATTTACGCGATTTTGCTTAATGTTGGAGAAAATCGCAAAAAAAAGAAGCAAAACAAGTTTTTATTTTTGTACTCATTTATTTACATTTTATTTACGTTATCATCAATTCAATGTAGATATTGTTCAAAATGTTGCCATCTTACAGCAATGCAAGCATTACATCTAAACATTGTTCTAGTGATATTTGGTGCACTGTATCCATGATTCGGCCTCTTAATTGCTCAGTCAGTGCTATATGTAATGCTTGCATTGCTGCAAGAGGGCAACATTTTCAACAATATCTACATTAAATAGATGACAACGTAAATAAAATGTAAATAAATAAGTACAACAAATGAAAACCTTTTTTTTTATATTTCCTTTCTTTGTGACTCGGGACGTGGGAGAAGGCCCTGTCTAAGATTCATTCCCCCATGTCTAATCCGAGGACAACCGCTCATGTTCTTGGCTATTAACAAATGAAAACCTGTTTTGTTTCTTTTTTTGCGATTTCCTCCAAAATGAAGCAAAAACGAGCAAATCTCTAAAAGACTTTTTGTCTTGGTTTTTCGGTCCCCTACACGCTCCTCAAGTTTTGTCATTTAAATTCGGGACACCCTGTATGTAGCCTGGATATTCGAACTAGAATCCCTTATTGCAATCTGATATCTATTGAGTGCCACGACCAGAAATATAATCACCATAATATTTCAGACAGAAGAATTACTGCAAATGAAGAATCATTAATCTAACATTCTTATACAGACCTCGATATTCAACGGATAGTCTGTTGTCAAACACAAATGCATTAACGAATGTCAATCTGTAATAACAATCGCGTCAATGATTGCGTTTTAATAGAACTGTGAAGGTGGGTATACCAATGAGCAGGATAATTGACGTAATGGATTCACTTCAATATGTAATTTATCATGTTCTGTCAAATTTAAATGATGAAATGATCTAGAATATCTAGATTATTGGATTACCTGAACTCTATTATTTTGCTGAATTTCTCTTTTAACAACGATCCATCATGTTTGCCTGCAGCTTCGTTATTTTCTCGATTATCGTGTACTCTCACCTGGCTTTTTCATTTGTGAAATGCTTCAGTTAGAATAATCTGTTATTATATACCACAGCCTTTTCATTAAAGCTTAAAAAGTTGGTGAACATACTGTGGCGAATCTTGAACTGGTTTGTGATACACGTACCGTTATTTTACAGCCACAGACAGATGTTGAACGTACTCAACGTTACCTCTAAGTAGTTTAAGTCTTTTTCCAGGCTGTGTCGGCGAAGGGCACGAACATGCTTCGCTTGTTCATCAGATTACACACGGTGTTTCGGGAGTTTTATCATTGCAGGAGAGCATCCAGTCCTTTCAAATCTCTTATGTAGTTTGCCGAAACGAGTTCAGAACTCGCTCGCTCCGTGCCACGGTAATAGGACGATTTTTCCATAATTGAGAAACACAAAACGCCTTTCCCACCGAGTGCGTAACTATTTCGGCTATCTAGTCACGCAATTCAAAGCACGGGAACAGAAACTTCGACGGCGCCTTTACAAAACCAGTTCAACGGATGTTTCAAAACTGCCGACAGTTTTGCTTCAATGAAAACTTCGGCACGACAAATAAAAGTTTACAAGAGGAAATAGAAAATCGACGAATTACTTCTTTCGCAACGGTTGCAAAAAAGAAACGTCTATTAGGGTAAACTGTGTCTGTTAAGAAATGATTGTTAATAAAGATTTCTATTCAATTCGTGTTCGAATAAACAGAACAATGAAGATTCACATTTCCACAGTACTTCATAAGTAAAACCGATATCGGAAATACATATTTAATTAATAAGTTGAAATGGAGTCCTAAGCGATTCTGTAAAAAAATTTATATTTTATGAGATATTTAAAATTTTATTCAAGATGCGCTAACGTTGAAACCTGACAAAAATCAATTATAAATTTTTTGCATTTTGAGATAGTTACATATTGTATACAGAATGACATTCGAGTACCTTTTTTTTACATTTTTTTCCTCATGAAGTGTTCTGTTTTACCGAAGATGGAGAGTTTTCGTAGTCCTGTTTCTCTCAACTAGTCTCTGTATTACTATGCCCTCGTTAATAACTTTTCTACACTGCAAAGTTTTAGGTAAGCAAGTACTTTACTATCATTTAAAAATTATGCTGTTTTTTAGGTGTGTGTTTTGAGATTAGTAATGTTAAAAACTGACTAATAATTCAGTGAGGTACATTAGAATTCAACGAATTTAAGTAGAATTTTAGTATGCTTCTAAGTGCTTCCCTGTGCTTGTTTTGAAGTCATTAGATGCGCCAAGGTTTCTAGTTTATTACATAAAAAAATTGGCTGCCCCTTTGCGCCCAACGAATTTCCAAAACGGTTTTTGCGACAACGCTCGATACAATGTAGACCAAGGATTTCTCGTGCGGCTTTCAATGATTTTACATTTTGACTTTTAAAAATTCCTACAGTGTCCCGCAGCCTCATTGTACCCTAAACAAATTTCAAAATTTTGACATACATAATTTCTATCCTACACATTTATTTGAATTGCAGAATATAATGGCAATATTTGGCGAGGACTGTTAGCGTAATAAAAACAAATAAAATAATTTTGTTTAAAAAAATGTTTCCTACAAAAATTGAACAGTGTTCCGACATCCACAAACTTCGATATATAACATTTCGAAAATATTTTTTTTAAAACAATTAATCAAGTTCACTTTGACTTTTTAAATGTCAAAATGTATTTTTTATTTCATAATGTTGTAGCTGATCTAAAAACGGATTCAACGATACATAATATTATGACGTTGAGACCATAAATAACGTTGCAGTCCCTAGTAGCACAAAATATTGTATACACATTCATATAATATTAAAAAGAGATTCAATCTTCTTTTAATATTCAAATATACATACAATATTTGTTTTATATTAAGTAACAAATATTTCTTTTTAAGTATGCAGGAAATATCTATTTCATGTTGCGAGAAAAATATTTTTTTCTAAATATTAAATGAATCTTTATTTCATATTAGAAGTAGAATATTTTTTTTCTAATATATTAGATTTGTATACAAATAATATTTGAATCATATTATGAAAACAATAATATTATGGAAACAAATCTTTATTTAATAGTAGAAATAGAATGTTTTTTCCTAATATATAGATAATGATTGTCCTTGTACATTGTACATGTATACAATATTCCGATCCAATATTTTTTTCATATGAAAAAATGTGGCTTAAAAAATATTTTTCCAATATTTGAAAAAAATATCCATTTAATATTTTTGTGCTACTAGGGAATAATTTTGGCCAGCTTTTTGGTCCGAATACTCCACTGTGCGACGTCGAAAACGCTGAGCATCCAGGGAGGTACTAACTAAAACTAAGCCACTGAAGCTAAACGCTTGAAAACGGTATCCTCGATACATCTGACGGAATGGAAATTGACACGAGCAAATCGACAGACAAAGTGTGTAGGTTCGTTCGAGGTCTTATTCTCGCAAAACGCTTGAGCATTCGTCGAGCGTGGTATAATAAAAAGCAAACGGTGTTTCTCTAACGGCGTCTCGATAATTGGATTCCATGTACGCATCGCTATAATGAGGTTACATTGATAAAGCCGCCGCGAACGACGAAGCAAAGGGCAGAAGGTAGGAAGGAAGAGGCGAGGTGGCGAAACAGAGATCGGTAGAGCGACCTGGCAAGAGAAACGGCGAGGAGAAAGAGAGGGAGGAAGAGACGGAGGGAGTAGATGAGACCGCACACGGGGCAGAAGGGGTTATCGAGAGTGGCGCGGTGATCCAATCATCCCAAGACGCTGTCATGAAATTGCCTCTGAGCTCTATTCTATCCGCGTGGCACGGCCAATTGCCCGCCCCTCCAGAACTCTCGAAGAAACTTTGCTGCATTTCGGATTAAGTCGGTTGAGCTTAAAGCTCTCCTCCGCCACGATCGCCGCCGGAGCGTAACAGTCCTCGAGCGCGCGCCGGTGTGAGGCGATTGAACTGAAAAGAATTGTTCTTTCCAGTGAATCGCTCCCATCAAGCACCAGGGAACTTGTACCGTGTCGACGTCGTCGTCGTTGTCGTCGACGTCGTTGTCGTTGTCGTCGACGAACAAAAACGTGACGCGTTAGTAGCAGTCCGCCGGAGGACAATGTTCCGCGAAAGTTGCCGGCAAGGCGGAATGATGCTCGATAACTTATCGAAGGAAGAGACACGGCCGTCGGCGAGATTAGCCCGGCCAAAGAGCGAGACAAACGCGGCTTCCCGTCATCGGCTCCGTGCATACTAAAACCTTGAAAATCCGCACCTCCTCGTGAAAACGACAGCGCGGCTCGTTCGCACCGGAAATTCGTTCACCGCTTCCGACCGTACACTGTCGTACAAAAGTATCTGGTTCGGAGGTCTGAGGAAACGTTAAAAAATTTCTTTCGAAAATCAATTTATTGTAATACAGTATTTTATCGATATAAGTCTCTAGCACTGGTCTGCCGAGGGACATTTATGCATCAGGGACAGTATTCTTTGAGTTTTGCCGAACGAAGGGAAGGACAGCCGAGCTCGAGAGTAAACACCGAAGTGTAAAGACAATGTAATCAGAATTTACAACTTCTTTATTTTTCATTATTTTCTTATTATGAACTTCAATGTCCATATTTGTGGCATTTTCTGATTAAAATCATACGAAATATGATATAATTCCAATGATATTTACTTGTGTAATGGACAATTAAAGTTTCGGGTGCAAGGAAGAATGGTGTATGAGAAAGAAACTTTAATTGTCTATTACACAAGTAAATATCATCGGAATTATATCATGTTTGGTATGATTTTAATCAGAAAAATCTCTCAAGTATGATCGTCGAAGTCCCAGTTTATTATAATAAATAAATATTATAATATAATCAGTTAGTTATAATATTTCTCGGAGACCGAGGCCTCTCAAGCTCGGCTGTCCTTCTCTACGTTCGGCAAAAGTCAAAGAATACTGTCCCTAGCGCATAAATGTCTCTCGGCAGACCCGTGCTGAGGACTTATATGGATAAAATAATGTATTTCTGATTATTCCGATCTATATACTTTATACTTAATTCCTGGGATTGAAACATTTTTAAAGCAGGCAACGGAGCAGAAATGTAAATATTAAATATCCGGTGATGTCACATTTAATATGACGCTTAAAATAATTAATCAGGGAAATACTGTCACGGACGTGAACGGGTTGGCAAGTCTCGATAATATTAGAAGCGTACGCGTTTATCCGATGTGTTTTCTAACCGCGTTCATTGCCGCGATCTATTATACATCTGGCATTCGTTATCTAAAGAATGAGAAGTAATTAGTGCGCGGAAAGTATTACCGTAAATTATGAGGGGTAATTATAGCATTATACGGCCGCGACGAGTTGCAGTTGAAAAGAAAATTAGACAACGGATAAGCCGGATGCAAACAGTTGAAAAGGGCATAATTGATAACAAGGGACGGACGCAGTGTATGTACGTTTGCACGGATGTCCTTTATCTCAGCTCCGTTTGCTGCTCCCTTCTTGACGGATTAGATGCCAGATAATTTCGTTGCAGGTTCACATTATTACGAGTGCTCACGTTGCTGCGTTCCTGCAAAATGACGACGAGCTGTAAAACGCGTTATCCCAAAAAGAGAGCGCACACACGGTTCAAAGGATATTCAGCTGGTTATTTTCAGAAATTAATAACGGGAGCACGAATAATTTACAGCGTATTCCCCCAAAAATATATATAAAGAAACTTTTTGAAAACCACACTTATATTATAATACACGAAACAGGAGAAAATAATATTTTTAGATATTAGTATCTATAAATAAAAGCGTGGAACGCTAAACTATATTAACGTTACCTTCTTGGGCGCGCGCGCGCTCTACGCTTTTATTTATAGTCACTAATATCTAAATTTTCTCCTTTTTAGTGCAATCTAATATAAGCGTTGTTTTCAAAAAGTATTTTTATATATTCTTTTATTTTCTACTCTTCATCTTTACTACCGAGCGTATTTAGTAAGGCTCGCTTACCAAGCAAAATCCTGGTCCTTGTCGCCCTCCCACCTGACCCAATCCAAACCAACCCAGTAAGTAAACTGAGCTCCTTCAGTGCGAAGTGGGCCAGTGGAGTGGGGTCGGAGTCGGAGTGGGAACGTGTAGTCAAGTAGGGAACACTTTTGCGCAGAGTGGGGATCGCTTACCGCGGCGGCACACTATGGACTACATCGACGAATTCTGTGTAAAAATCAAAGAACTTTCGATAGAAACAAGATAGAGCGATGAAATTATTTTAAATGAAAGCTGAAACTTTGCAGAATATGAAATGATTAAGGAGATTGTGATACGAACGTTTTTTAACCTTGAGAAAATTCGTTAAACTTGCATAATCTCAAGAAAATTGTGTTTTTTCCAATACCACGCGCGGAAAATTTTTTTTTGGAACATGCTAAACATCATTTCGTGTAGATTTTTTCACGCTTATTTCAAATCTGGCCTCAAAATTTTTCTACGACCTCAGGATTAAAAAAAATTGAATTATTGCTTTCATTCATTACAACTTTCATTTAAAATAATTTCTTCGCTCTATTTTATTTCTATCGAAAGTTCTTTGATTTTGACATAGAATTCGTCGGTTTAGCCAATAGTGCGGTATACCACCAGGGTAGTGTCACTCAATGTATTTTTCTGTTAGCACGAATTTTTTGTCACTATTTGTTGAGATGTAATTATTTTACTGTATGTTTGAATGTGTACGCTAGCCGCGCCTTTACTCGTGATTGGTTGAATGGTATGCCTGGCGTGTGATTGGTGCATGAGGTATGCTACACATGTATGAGAATGACTCGCTCTCTCTCATTTCTTTGTCAGCTTTTGTAATGTAAAGAGAAAGTTCAGGACAAATTTAATTTGTACCAAAAATGTTTATAAAGCTTTAATATTGTAAGGTTCTAAGGCAGAATGTGTCAAGTGATTAATTCGCATAAAAGGCGCCTTTAAGAAGTATTTTTTTTTTGTTTTCGTTTGAAGAAATATAATGCTTATATAACTCATTTAATAAATGTAAATATATAAAAAGGAGTCTATTCAGTTATTTGATACTCCATATACACACGCAAAGCTAGTCTGTTTGTAGTCGTCAGATACCTAGTGTTTAACACTATTTCTAATCGTGATGCACTGTTTAATAAGTGAACATGAAGTTGGTAAAAGTCTTTCTTGCTTGCCACACATTAAATCATTAAGATATTTACAAAAATTGCGAATCGCATACAAAACTAAATAATCTAAAAGGAAATCAATAACCAAATTTTTGTGGTCGCACGTAAAACTGAAAACTACATGTTTTCTTATAAAATGTTTAATTGTACTTTTTACATTACTTTGTACATTACTATATCTATATAAAACCAAGCGCGCTATATATATATATATATTGTAACTTCTACATAAACACCGTGAAAAGTAATCATTAAGAATAATGTTTTTATTTCTACTTATCGCTGGTTTTAATATATGTAATGTACAATTTGTACAATAAAACTTTGGTATTACTTTTTGCAATACAAATCGAGAAATCAATTTCATTAGAAAATTCTTCTTGTTATAGGTCCTGTCAGTGGTTTTAATGGTCCATGTTTCCTTCCTTCTCCATTAAGACTGTCGAAAATCTCGTCGAATTTCTTGATAATCATTGCAGTCCCACTGCTTTTGCTGTCCATGCAGAATTCTCCTGTAATATCAGTTTCATCTGAAAAGAGAAATACATTCTTTACTTCAAATTAATTATAATAAACAGTGGACTGTAATCGTAATGCTAATACTTACTATGACGTGCCATAATATTTATAGCTGCAGCCATCGAGTGGTTAAGGACGTGGGCGGCGTACGATACTTTGAGAATTACTCTTGCATAGTAGTGACATCTTTATTTTGTGTACCTGTACTAAATTCGTGCTAACAGTTCTATTAGAGATTTCAAGATTTGACGCATACAACGACAACGACAACTCGGCAGGCTAATATAAGCGTGGTAAAAATGTGTTTGGAAGACAGTAGAACAACTGAATTTATAAACAAGGATCGACAGAACTTAATTAAGTATTAGGCAATTCTGAT
Organism: Lasioglossum vierecki; assembly: GCA_028455595.1. Taxonomy (NCBI): domain Eukaryota; kingdom Metazoa; phylum Arthropoda; class Insecta; order Hymenoptera; family Halictidae; genus Lasioglossum; species Lasioglossum vierecki. Next base: position 2,703,833 of record CM052335.1, on the reverse strand, counting down.
ACATGCTTAGAATCAATGTACTTAACGTGTGAAATTATGTTCCTCCTTGAATCAACTACGGCAATTCACGATCCATAAATAGTTGAACGTAAAGTTGATAGCATCGAATACGGCCGGTGTTTATAGCGAGCGTATCCTGTCGAACGTCTCGATGGATCGATTGGAAATTACGGGGTGCAGCGTCACTTTTGATAACATTAATTATTGCTCGAGCGAAAGGAGTGAAAAATTCTACGAACAACAACGTTAGACGGAACGATTTAACCAGTTGCTTGTTATTCAGGTCACTAGGACGAATTTCCGCATCCGGTTGTTGCAGCGAAGTCGAAACCAGAAAACGTAGGGAACACGTAAACTTCGGGGAGCTACTTTTCTTGCTGGCAGAACGGACAATTATCGAAGAGTAGCTCTTAGCTGCATCTCTGCTAGCGCGTTCTCCTTCGGAAACCCTCACGGGAACAGCATTTCTAGTACAAGACCGAGCATAAGGCAGGATTTGCTAGATGGCTTTGCACAGTACATATCCATATAAGAAAATCGAAGTTGTTCTCACGTTTCTGTCCACTTCAGAACAAACCACTGAGAATTGAACCCTACGAAACCCACCACCCCACCCCGTTTAGTATCGCCGTCATCTCAGTGCGCAGGGCAGTAATGGCCTCTTTGTCTCCGTCGACAAGACAGCGAGTTGCTAACCAATGGAAACCATCAAGCAATAGACTCTACTACCCCGTAAACAGTAACGACGTTTTACCGCGAATATGCAATACCTCCTACAGACAAAAATGATTTGAATAAATTTATCGTCGTACTCTATTCAATGTTCCATTGACAATAAAAATTAGAGGGCAGATTGGAAACATTATTTTACATCGTTTTAATTTGATTTTTCCAGAAGTGCCATAGATGCTGCTACAATTTTTCATTAGTATTTCAGCATTGAAACGTCTGCCTTTGGTCGGAAACGTTCCATTTGGTCAAGCGCAATACTGAACTCGTGCTTGCGATAATCGGAGTTCTGCCTTTGCCTAGAAAATACACCCGTTTCACCATTCGTAATTTACTGTACGGCACGCAGACGTCCTTCGTCCTCATTTATGGTGAATTTATCGCGATTTATAGAGTCGCGTGACACGGCTGTAGAAACGCTTTTGAAATGATTTTTGCTCTGGAAATGCTATTCGTTCTGGATAGAGAAGGATAATCGATACTCGTGCTCGTAGAAGTTCTGGCTTCGATGAATTCGCTGACCGATCGGAAAAATGAATTTTCCAAGTCTCATCTTCGAACTGGAGAACTAGGTTTCACAATCAGAAAAATAATGAATCTAGACTTAGATTTACATAAGTGGAAAGAATAAAATTACTATCGAGGGAGATAATTGCAGGGGATGATGAATTTATTAAAGCAATTTTTAAAGAAACTTCCAGCGACTCTGAATTTTTATTTGTTTTCTTTTTACATTGGTTCTCATAATTTCTGAAAGTCTATGAATAAGGACTGCTTAATTCTAACGTTACTATGGGCAGCAAAAGTCGCTTAAGAAATGTTAATGCCTATACTGATGGCGCACTATGCGCTAAACCAACGAATTCTGTGTCAAAATCAAAGAACTTTCGATAGAAATGAGATAGAGCGATGAAATTATTATAAATGAAAGCTGGAACTTTGCAAAATATGAAATAATTAAGGAGATTGTAGTACGAAAATTTTTTAACCTTGGAAAAATTTGTTATACTTGCACAATCTCAAAAAAATTGTGGTTTTTCAAATACCACACGCGCAAAATTTTTTTTTGGAACATGCTATACATCATTTCCTGTAGATTTTTTCGTGCTGATTTCAAATCTGGCCTCAAAATTTTTGTACCACCTCAGAATTTTTCGGAAAATCGAATTATTGTTAAACAGTTACACTTCTATTTTTTCAATGTTAAAAGACATTTGTCATCACATTCTACAATGTTTCAGCTTTAATTTAAAATAAAATTTTATCGCTCTATTTTATTTCTACCGAAAGTTCTTTGATTTCGACACAGAATTCGTCGGTTTAGCCCACAGTGTGGCACCTACAGACCCCGAATTATAGCCGCTTGAATTAATTTGTTCCGTTGACGCTAGAAACGCTTATAGTGCTCACTTCGCATTGTCAAATGGAGCAGGAGCTCGGCAAAAATTCTAGTTAATAAATGTGATTTTAATAATTAATTATTGCGATTTAATGTAAGAAATGTGCAATTATTGTCACGTTAACTGCTGTACACCTTTGTGTCGTATGTATTACATCTTTTGATTCAGTATTATCATCCGTAGTGAAAGGGTTAATGGATTCGTCGACAGCGATAATCGTATACCAACAAGCTAACCTCATTAACATAATCTAATTACATCTTTTTGTATTATTCTATAAAAAGAACAATCTATTTGTAATTTATTCCTCCAAACAGAAATTATAACCCCAAAATTTTAATTTCGTTCCAGGTAAAGAACTCATCATCGTATAGTTTTCGTTGGTGCTAGTAATGGACCACGCTGTGGCTTCCTGAACGAAAGAGGTGAGCAGGACCGAGCTATAGATTTCCTCGGTATGAGGGTGAGTCTTTGGAATGCTACCCCTTAAATGTTTTTTTTTCTTTAAAATAACTTTTTATTGCGATTTTACGATATTGCGAACAGTACGATAAATTATAAATTGTATGCATCAACATAGGAATAACATAGAAAATCATTGCATAAAGATTTCTAATTATCGAATGGTTCACAAATTGTATTTTAATGCGGTCGCCTATCTGTATCATGGCACGATAGGAGGGGCGAAAAGAGTAATATTGTAAATAATTTGAAGCATCTGATGCTCGGCTGACGAGCAGAACAAAGCAATCTAAACAATCGCACGGTGGTACGCACCGCGCGTCGCGTCGGCACGCAATTAAGCTATCCCATGATATACAGCCGACAGTAATAGATTTTATGCTAATCGAGGAAAGAATGCATAAAGCCTGTTTCAGCTGAAATAGATTTTCATTGCGCGGCACGCGGGACGTGCCGTGCATCGTTGAGTCTCCCAACAAAATAATTAAGTTAACTAACGCTATTATCCAAGTACAATGCTAAATAGTATAATTGACTTAAGTGTGAGAGCTGCGGCGCGCGGGCGACGGAAGGGAGACAGGCTTGGTTGGCGAAAGAACGAGCCGAAAGCAGTGGGGACCACTGCTGGCTGGTAGAGGGATGGACGAGGGTGGTTGGAACGTCCTCGGTGGGACGGTGTTACTTTTTCACTTTACTTTCATAACTGAAACCGTTGAATATTAATGCCCGCGGGCACGGTACTTGGGAGCTTCTTAGCAGAAGAAGCGGCCACCTCCGTGAAATGGAAATGAGAAAATTATAAAAGTAACTAGATGAATTGTGAATAAAGACTATTATTGATACGGGTGTCCGGCCGGCTATGGGGGAGAAAATGTCGCAATATTAAACGTATGATTTATAGCACCGCCACCCTCCAACTCCCTACCTCCCACCACTCCGAAGTAAGAATATCAACATCGCGTGAACACCCGACAGCTTCAGATTCAATTTCAGATTGCCGATGAAAATCGTAATTCTGAGCTGAACCAGCATCCTTCCTAACCTACCCCTCCCCCTCCGCCCTCTCTCTCTCACTCTCTCTCTCTGCAGCTCTCTCCGCAGTCCACCGGCAGGTTTTGCGCGAAAGATAAGCAAAGCCTCGGATGGATTAGAATTCGTCGTCGAGGACGATTCAATTATGAGATGCAATTTAATATCTCGGCTACTGCGACGCGGCTATTAGCATCCATTAATGAAGCAGCGATCTTCCCCGAGAAACGTTAATAGCTCTTAATTATGTGCGCCTTTGTGCACCGACCTTTGTAGATATTCTTCCGCAAGCTTTTAATCTTCGTTTAACCGCGGTGGCCGCGAAGATGCAGCTTTTTCTCCGTTGCTCGATGCTTACACGATAAAGGCGTGATCCGCGCGTAAACATTGACGGTTTAGTGTGGTATTCGACAATCCTGAAGAGTATTGGTACTCCGATTAAATCTGACCTTTCAAGAAAATGTAGATTTAATTGGTTCGGCTGATCGTAGGCCTTGTTATCTTAAAAAGATAATTGGAACGTATTTCTAGTTTCCACGATGTCCGCTCTCTATAATGATGAACATGTTCGCGAGTTAATTCGATATGACACCATAAATCAAGTAAGATTATCGTGAAAAATACAGGCTAAGCTTTTTTTATCAGGAAGACTACGATAAGATGCAACGTACGTGTCACGTGGCGCACGCAACTATGTAGGCTAAATGTACTAAATTACTCTCTGTCGTGCGGTGCAGTAGCAAGTCATGGATTTCGTCTCTATTAACACTGGAAACTAGAATGAAAAAGCAATCAGGAAAAGTAACATAGAGTGATAAATGCGCCTAGACAAAATCGTCGAGACAAGGAACATTAGCGAACGAACTGGTCCTTAATTAAATTCTTAAATAGCACGATCATCCATTACATATAATAAAGAGTTAGAACATTGGTGC
>CM052335.1:2664728-2699178 GCA_028455595.1 Lasioglossum vierecki | reverse complement strand
TTAATAAAAATGATATTATTCAAATACATTATGTGTTCTACTAATTACCTTGTAACGAATCACATATCAATAATAAAAGTTAGAAATGTTGCATGAAAAACACTATTACATCGTAAAAATGATATGAACCTATCATTATTTCGGCCACTGTATTACATGCTAAACGTTATTAATGGGAACACGTGTGTACACGTTGTATCTAAATACAAGTAGAAACAGCTAGCCAGAGTCAGACGCATTAGTCAACCGTACTCAACAGCGCACGTGCCGTTGCGTTGTAATATAAGATTTTCAGGGAAATGCTATTATTGGGTGGTGAAATATGAAATGTCTAATTTTTCAGGGAGCTCGTTTTTCAAATTCAAGGAAAGGTTTCCATCTTATGTTCTTAAAATGGTCGCTGATGGCCTCGCAACGCGCCCCCAGTTCTACGCGTGCCTGAAAGTATCAAAATTCATCATCGACGAGGACACGCGATATTCCGCTAGATTTATTTTTCGAGCGATTCTATCATACAATAGAACGTACGACATGTATTGACCATTTTTAGGAGAGGAGTATTCTTAAATCTATCTCTGAATGCTATCAATTTTCCCAACAAAATTCAGAAATAAAATATTTTATTAACTTTTTCAAGTTACTTTTGCGACCGACTGTAACTTCCCACAACGGTGGTACACAGCAATAGCAATCGATGAGCCTAAAAGAAGAATGGTGATATCCACCGGGAGCATAGAATAATGGAAATCTTGCATCTCGATCAAAGGGGAAGAACCGATCGCAACAGTTTATCAGCAAACCCTCATTAACCAGCTCCATGATAATAAACTGCTAACCGCGATAGGGTATCTGAGGCTTAGCGAGTACTTTGGCACTACCTTTTTCCATCAAAATATATCCTCCTTCGCAGTTTCGTTTCCGTCGATGTCCTTCGGAGCATCGTTTCCTCGATCCCTCCGTTTGCCTGTCCTTTTCTCATTTTTCCCGTGCATCCTGTTCTCTTTCGATTCGCGTCTCGTTTCTTCCTCCTTCTCGGAATTGGTCCTCTTTCGACCAGGAGCAGGCAACGTCTTGGAAATGTCAGGATGGCGCGAGCACTCGCCGAGGAACTGAGATAACAAGGACGTGAGAGGCCAAAAACATCCTTCGCGGCCTCCTTGGTGAGTCGTTATAACCATAACGACACCTTTCGCGCCAGGATGAGGGTCCAAGGACTCCTCGTAGACCGGCGTCGCGACGCTTCCTTCCTTGCGATCTCCTTGTCGCCTCGGTGCCGGATTCCTCGCGGCGCCCCTGTCTCTCGCGTTCATGATTAATTTAGTTTTGCCACTGACACTCTTTTGAGCCTGGGATATCACTGCAGAAAATATACGTCCACCCCGTCTGAATAACTCGTGAATTTTTACGCCACTGATGGAAGAAAGCCCTTTGCTTATTACATCTCCGGTTATGGACCACATCTCTCGACACTGCTACAAAATGGTACAAGGTTGCATGGTATTCGTTGCAGCTGTCATTTTGTTACCTTTACTTCACAGTTTCCTTGAAACTCTCTCTCCAATTTTAGTTGAAATGTCTAATTCAATGCGATCGTCGTGCATTCTCTTTCTATTCGTGGACAAACAACTTGTTGCACCGTTTCTAGTTTCTATGTCTAGTTTCTGTGAAACTGTGATTTCTCTCAGCTTCCCCTGCCACCGGTACAATCAAACTTTTCTGTTAGGAATAGATACGAATTGAAAATGGTGATAAATTCGTGTGCTTCTAACCGGTTCGAGAAAAAGAGAACAAGAAAAAAATCCACGAGGACGATTTCTGTCGGCGAAGCGTCGGAAAGCAAATATCCGCTAACAAGTTCAATGTTCCATAGGATAATCGGATAACTGAGTAGTTCTCTGGGAATCCCATTGAACGAGAGACATTTCCGGGCGACAAGAGAGAATTCGGATCCCGCATTCGATACCGGTGTTTCACCGCGATGTCGTGTCCGGGAGTTAACGGATCCCTGTAAAAGTATCCTCGTCCGGTCGCGCGGTGGCCGAAAACGATTAAACACAAAGGGGAGAACCAGTCAGACGAAGGTGTGGAAAACGGTGTCCGTATTACATCGTCCGTGTTCCGAAGGTGATTCGAAATGTGGTGCGTGTTACCGTTCGCCTATACGTATATAATATGTATTATTCATCATTGTGTCTGTGCCCCGGCCGGTCCAAGCGAACGCGGCGAGGCAAAAGCCCTCTCGCGGCTGTCCGCTCGTCAGAGTAACCGAATCCCCGCGTCAGTAGTGTGGATTATAATTGGACGTCGATATATCCTTGCCAGCCGCGTACGTATGTCCGTCCCGTTGCTCCCGACATGCACGTTATATACATATTTATAACGAGACGGGTGTGGGGAGGGGGGTGCGAAGGGGGTAGTAGGGGACCGGCCGCGTTTAAACGGAAGCTCTTCTCGCGCATTCTTTGATCCGCGCACGTATTCCGCGCGTTACACCTGGCCACCGGTGCGACACGGCTGCCCGCTTCGAGACCTGTCCAATCAGCGCCGCCAACGTGTATAATATTTTACACGGTTTGGGCGTTTTGCGGCCTCGTACTCTCACCCCCATTCCCACCCTCCCTTGTTCCCCTAGTCCTCTCTCGTCCTCCTCGCGCTACTTTGCCGTTTCTACGCCCGTTGTCTCACGTTCGCGTCTCTCTTCCTTTTTCAAAAAACGTCCCCGCTACGAAGTCACGTTCGTTGCTTAACGAACGCGGTATATTCCCCGGGTACTACCATCCCAACGAGGCGGTGCCGCTCTTCCCGTACCCGTTTCATCCGTCCCAACCCTTCCGTTCCGCGGTTATTTCTCTCCCACAAATCAGATTTCAGACGCGACGTCTACCGACGCGACCAGAACCTCATCGTACAGGCACAAACATTAAGCCAATCTCCCTGAATTATTCCGAAAGATGAGAGCGCGAAGTGCTTCCCAAGATACCTATATCAGACGCCATCCTTGCCAGGTACTACATGGCTGCGAACGACTCACAACCTTTAAAAGCTGATGCGCAGCCGTTTCTAATAAGGTTGTTGCGGAACCCGACATTCAGCTGCTCCTCGAGAAACTTTTCTAGCCTTTGTGAGCGTTAACTACTTGCGCACCGAGTACAATACGGTAGACCAGCCTAATACTGTATCGTAACTAACTCTCGATTGAAAACACTTGCGTTAAAACTTGTTGCAGTAATGTTTCTATTAGAGCGACAGCCTCGGGGGGATTTGGTCGCATCAATCGTGCGCAGCATTGTCGCTCTAATAGAAACGTTACTGTGCATATTTTAAAGGTGCACCATGAGGGCTTTACACGACCGAACTTGTTGAAGAAAACTTGTACAACCATTTTTAAGAGTACTTCTATTTTCAAATCTGTGGTAGACTCGGTCGCGGAAGAAATTTTCCAATGTTTTTACACTGCCTTCAATGTTTTTCAAAAGCCTCAAGCTTTAAAATGAGACCAACTCGATTTCTTTACTATTGTTTTTTTTTACAAAATATCACAGGTTAAACGTCGACACTTTCTCCAGGAGTGTTCAAATACTTTATAGGGCCACTGTAAAGACACTTTGATTGACATAAGTCGTCCATGTTTATGATAGGGGCATTCTCACTACATCGTGGGGCTTCCTCTCACTCGATGAACACCATCCCTTTTTATCTCTGCCAAACAGATAGAAGTAAATCGCCAGCGACTGAAACGATTGCAAAATCGTGTTCCCTGCTTTCTACAATCGCGTCACGTGAACCGTGTCGACGCGATTTTATGGGGGGAATGCTGCGCCAAAGTGAACCACCTGAATAGCGGTTATTGAAAATACGGGATAGCTTTTTTCACTTGCAAATGTTTCGAGAAGTTTATTGGATGCATTCGATATGCAGTAGGGCAAAAATTATCCGAACTATGTAATTGTTTCTTTCGATTCATACGCATCGCGATATTCGCGTATCCCCGTGGGAAATTTCTATTATTATTGCCGCTGCTTCCTGATTGATTATAATCAGCTACTGTAATCCATTTCTCGATACTTATCCCACCGCTTGCACGTTCACCGTGATGACTGATACAACATGCTCAGTGGAAATTCTGCAAGGTCTGCTGCACATTATATTTGCTGCTTTAATTTATTAAAGGTGTTGTTAACAGACCGTTTATTTTATTTATTTAATAACAATGTTCGAAATACAAAGGAAAGATTCAAGTATATCTCGAATAAGGATCTGCTATCGACTACAGTTATTCCTTTTCTCTCACAATATTTATTCCCTGTCCCACTGCTTCATCTCTTAGTAGCAGAGTTGTACTAATTCAATTACATTGTAATTCAATTACTTAATTGAATTACATTGTGTTTCAATTACTAAGTATTTTAATCAGATGTGTAATTGAAATACAATATAATGGAAGCCCATTATAATTGAAATATAATAGAATTGAAATACAATATAATTGAAGGTATGTCGTAGGCACGTCACGAGCAGCTAGTAAATTTATAAATAATAATTCCTTCTGTTTGAAACATTCATATGAATTTTTCAACCTCTTCTTGCCTATTACTTCATTTTTCATAATTCAATTACAATGTATTTTTAACTGCACTCCATTGCAATTACGAATTAAATTGTAATTTGATTGAATGAAGATCTTAATTAAAAATTACAACACAATTGAATTACAACGTAATTCAATTAATTTGCAATTATAATTATGGAGTAATTCAATTGTAATTCTGCACAACTCTGCTTAGTAGTGGGGCAATTTTTTGGAGGAGTCCCCTTTCGTCGACTTCACCTGGCCTAACGGCCCCGGTTCGATCCTTACGATCTTACCGTGTTCGTGGACTTGGTTTCGGAGGGGGTGATCACAACCCCCTCCCGGTCTACTGGGCCTAAGCTGTTGTCAATAACAACCATACCCGTGGCCTTTTCAGGTGTTTCCCACCGTGTAGCGGTCCCCATACAATGCGCGACATCGGAGAGTTTTTGTCGTATGCTGTACGCTCATAAATGCACATAACAACACTCTACACATACAAAGACTTATCATCTTACCATTCTAATTGTGTTTGTTGATTATCGATCGTAGGGTAGTTTATAACAAGAAGTCTACATGATATCGTCGCAAAGGTTCGATCAGAATTAAATTAAAGCAATCGTGTAGTTTGGTTAAACTTTCAACGTTTCGATCCCAATATGGATTCTTTTCAAGAAGAAGGAAACAACTGCGTCTGTAAATTAAAAGATTTTTCAATATGAAAGTACTGAAAAACAGATTGAAATACAACATTCAAAATAACGGTAATGAATTATCAACCTGCTTTATGAAAAAATTAGAGACAGAAATATATGTATAAGCACATGTTGTTTCAGTGCCGGTATCAGTGCAGTTGTTTCCTCTTTTTTGAAAAGGATCCATATTGGGATCGAAACGTTGAAAATTTAACCAAACTAGCACGATTGCTTTAATCTAGACTTCTTGTTATACCATTCTATATTCGAACGCAATTTGCAACATCTCCACATCGCATCATTGCTACACCACAAACGCAACTTTACTCACGCTATCAATTTATTTCAATATTTGCCTGACATATACATACTTATAACTCGCATCTTACATTTCACACAGCCACCTCGCACGAAGAAAAAGAACATTCCAGTAGTAACTAAACTAAGCTATTGATTCGCAACACATACAAAACTAAATCACAGTATACCATTGATCCGTAACAAAAGAGTTAGTTTTACGTTAATTGAACTCTTCAATAGAAACGTGCCTATAATTTCATGAATGCATTTGCGTTTAGAGGTATTTCGATTTCATACATAGCGTGCAAAGAACGCATTCGCGTAAATATGTTACGCATTTTATCGCCAGTATACCTAGCACGATCGTGTGGCACACTTCGATCGAATATTTTAAGACCCTATACTGAAATAGCTCAGTCTGTTTGTCAATTTACTTCTACAGAGACGTACGATATCTTGATCGATGAGTCAAACATCGTATATCAGGCAACGTTACTTTACGTAATAACATTTCAGAATGCCTCTTTAAATCGATCCACAATAAGAATAATACCAATCCGCCCCATATTATTAATTGCTCCGAATCCTAGAACTTTTATTTAATACAGTTTCAAGATACTTTACGCGGACTTAAGGATGTTCTAGAAGTACAATGGGAGACAAAAGTACAAGAAATTCGAAATCCATTAATATATTGGTAATGAAAGCAATTCATGAGTATATTTTGCATTTAAAAAATAGGTTAATTTAAAAAGCTTTCGTTTAATTAGTGAATTTCATGTCATATTTATTGCTTAATCAAATTGTCTTCATATTATAAAAAAAAATTGCAAGTGACTCTTGCGAATATACATATTGTACCCCCTGATTCGAACTTGAAGATAATTTTGTGATATTCAATATATATATAATTACGCAATAAAATGTTAAAAATAAATATTTAAATAAATTAAAAACACCTCAGAAAGCAATATTCACGGTTATTACTGAAAATAAACATGTGAAATTTGAGTAAAATTATGTTCTGATAATAACAAAAACGGTGATTTTTTTGTTTTGTAATTTTTTGACGTTCTGTAACAGTTTATATTATTTTGCTCTGTAACTGTTTAGTGAAGCCTAATAAACTCTGAACAAAATTAATTACACAATTTTTACTATATATAAAAAAAAATGAAGTTTCTAGTTGCGTTTTTTCAAGGTTTGAAGTGGAATTTTATGAATTCTTCATAAGAAGACGTGATAAAATGTGCATACTTTAAGTTGCTACAAATATTAAACGGTGCAGTGAATCGAACCAAAACATTGGTAATTGCATTAATTTCGTATGAATTATGTCTTGTCAAATTTTCAAAAATTTTGTTGCTTTTTTATATACCTCCAGAACATGCTTAACGATGCGAAATTTGCTGGACGTTTCGTGAATAAAATAAGTACGGACAGAGGGCCTTAGTCGTCAGTGACCGACTCGTGCATTGCTCAAGTTTCAGTAAACTACGATGAAATTGAAGCAGATTTAGTTTAAACGCGACCGACCTGTAATTTTCGGTGGAACAAAAAAAATGGTTGCATTAAAGTCACGCGAATCGTGGAATCACGATGAATAGCAGGAATGTAACGTTACCCCCTGGTGAAATAATGTAAAACGAGCGGGCCGTGCATGCTGAGTGCAGAGAATAAATAGTTCACGCTTTTAATGCATCCCGCCGGTCTTTGTTGTATTGCACTGTAGCTTTCAATTCCCATTAACGGCGAGAATAATACGTTTAAAGGTATTTCGACAATTCGAGTGACGGCTGTCGTTAATCTTCGCGATGATGAATCGCGTTGTTCGTCGACGCGATAAACGGACACGCGAATTATTCCGCTTCCGAATCGTTTAGGCGAACCCGGCATTATACGATGGCGCACCTAGATTCCACTGTGAACTGTGACTTAAACTGTAACACTCTGGCTGTCAAAGTAGCGACTTCAAAATCGTATCCGATCTTTATTATTGTAGAAATTAGTTTATGATAGTAATTCTGCAATTTATAAAATTTTTCCCAATTTTTCGATCTGATTCTGGATCACCCTCAAGAGAAATTTTGCGTTTGAAAAATACTGAATGTTGTACTAAGTGTTTCGCAAGATCAATAATAATTATAAAATAATTTTTCACCGTACTTGCTCTGTGTAAATTATCAACTTTTATGTGTATCACTGTATTCCATGATATAGAGAACTAGGGTGCGTTCCGATTCACGCATTAAGCGCATTAAGCACATAGACTGCACTTCAGAGGGCACAGAATTTCCCAGATCCCCAACACGTCTTTACTCAGTAAAATATATTTTCTTTATATTATTTTTCCACGAAACGTTAAATAACTGCGCACGCTTTATTCCGATCCTGAACATACCTCAACAATAATAATAATAAATAATTATTATTATGTATAATAATTTATAAATAAGTATGATTAGAGTAAAAGTTGCTTTCATTTTTATGAAAATAATAATGTAAAAAATTTATTGGTTTCTTCTACCGAAGAAAGGTAAAATAAGGTAAAAAATTCGTTACCACAAAAACTATTACCAAATGTAAAAAAAATTATTTAAATAAAAATAAATTTTTAAAAATACCACGTTTTGAAAACGGTCGGAAAAGTATAAAATAATTTACAAGTATTTTCACAGCTATTCAAAATTTGCAATTTCAAATTTTTATTGTTTTTTTTTTAATCTACTTTTTTCAAATTTACCGCCAATGCTACATCGAATACGCATCAAACGCTTCACTTCTGAGTTGTGGTAGCTGATGCACGGTTAATGCGCGAGACGTGATGGGGATCTGGGGAATTCTGTGCGCTCTAATGCGCGCATTGAAACATAATAATAATTATTTATTATTATTATTGTTGAGGTATGTTCAGGATCGGAATAAAGCGTGCGCAGTTATTTAACGTTTGTCGGAAAAATAATACAAAGAAAATATATTTTACTGAGTAATGAATTTGGTACACTGGTAGTGCACTAAATATCTGCAATTATTATATGCGGTGTACTTAGATACAAAATCGGTTGTCAAACCACGTTTAAAAGATCTGAGAAAGGATACTTTCACGCTCACATACATTCATTCGAGACGCGTGTTGGGGATCTGGGAAATTCTGTGCCCTCTGAAGTGCAGTCTATTTGCTTAATGCGCTTAATGCGTGAATCGGAACGCACCCCTAGACTGAACCATGTGAGGGTTGGGAGAGAACCAGTAGAAAAGCAAAGGACCGACGTATATTGACGAAATAGCCAATCAGACACCGTGATCGAAAATTCTTAGATCGATACTAGACGGTAAATTCAAATTGAAAATGCCCTTCCAAACTCAAAACATTTCCGCTGATATACCATTCGTTGTTATGGTAAACAATTAACATTCTAATTGTTTGACATAATAATTATAAACACCGAGTGTTTATTTGATGGAAGAGAACAATTCTTGGAACTCATTATATGAAAGGAAACTTTATTATTGTACTATGTTTTTTAAGGGAGTCAGAAAAATTTTATCATAGAATAAACACTTTTGTATTAGTACGTTGATATTTAGTTTAATACAATTACTGTATTTTTACTCGTCACTTCATTGTTATTATGAAATACCGGTAACACGAGGTTTTCGCGTAGCGCTTTATCTTTGTGTTTTCGTGATATTATTCCATCTCACGTATTTCGTGACGAAACTTCCGAAAAAACATTTAACATTGCATAAAGGGACGCGGTTGTTTGTTAACAAAATTCTTCTATCGGAGAACGCCGAAACAAAATACGACTGTTTATATTATTCTAGCTGTGCGATAAATTCAACCGAAAAGATCTAAGAAGAACTAGGTTTAAAGGCTAAGCGAATTTTTTTCCCTAGTTTTGTTCCATAAAAAGCAGTGAAAAAAAGAAATCGTGAAACAATTTTCAAGAGATCGTTGCAAACGGCAGGCATCAATCTTCAAATCTGTGGTGGACTCGACTAGGGAAAAATGTTACCAACGTTTTTTTTACAGAGACTTCGATCTATAACATTTTTAAACAAAATGGCTGTTCAGTTTTCCACCCGCTGCATTACGCAAAAATGTCGTAGAAAAAAAATCAGTTCAAAGTCGTTTTCGTACTTTTTAGTAAAATTATTGTAGGTTAAATGTCGACAAATTTTCCCGTCCCGGAAAAGTGATGGAATGGCTTTGCGGATTTACTGTACGGGATAATAGAAAGGCGGATGAACGATGTCGTAGACATTTAGCCTAGATTTTCAATTGGTAACAGGTCGGATAATTCGGTATCCAAATCCTTTCCTCATTATCCTCCATTAAGCGACGTCAGCGGAAACGTGCGAAGGATAAACAACGCCGGGCGCTGAACGGATAGAAATAACAGGACCAATTCCCGTCCGCGCAGGAACGAAGTTTTTTCTACGGTCACTATAAATTTTCCAAAGCGCCGCATCGTTCTTTTACGTTCGCGCACTCTGTTGTCCCGGAGTGTTATCCTTTCTCTCGGGGTGCGCGTCGCGCCCTCCATGCCATCCGAATCCGCCATCTGCCGGCCACTTACATACATCCGTTAACAGTATTTACAGTAAATCTACAGTAAGATAAAGCCGGCTACCTCCACGTTATCTGCATCCCTCCATTCCTTTCTTCCTTTCTCCCCATCTTTGTTTATTTTCCCGTGACCCTTGTTCCTCCGATCTTTGTCACGCGCTTCTGGCCAACAAACGTGGTTGTCCAACAACGAGTGCGACGTGTACAGGGTGTCTTATATTGGATATGGCAGTGAATAAATGCACACTGGTATTTGGAAAATAAAACTTGCCTTTATTTCACGACGCGGGAGAAAGCTCTTTACTATACGAAGTCTCAGCTTCGATTGACTCTTAGAAGAATAATGCATTGTCATCCAGTTCTGAGCCATGTATTTAATTTCAAGTCTCTAGCTCATCAGGAAGTTAGTTTAAAATCAATTGCAAAATTTGCCAACGAACAGACAGACAGAAAAACAAACAAAAAAGCGAGCTAATAAAAACGTGGTAAAATGGTTGGAACCCGAAAGGGAAATCAGGGCCTTCTCATATCTCCAGATTGCTTCGATTAGGCCCAGTGTGGCCAGACGAGTACGACCTTGGAACTCGAGAGGAGAACACAGTACCCTTTCTCTGATGACCAGCAATATGCGCAAGCGCGACGGGGATCGCGTGATTCATTTCATTAAGTAGGAAATAGGTTCGATACGCCGCAATAACCTAAAACTTGTAATATGTCATCTGTCATTGTTGCGTCCCCATCGCGCAAGCGCCACGCGTCGTCATTCGCCCCACTTGATCCCCGTCGCGCTTGCGCATATTGCTGGTCATCAGAGAAAGGGTACTGTGTTCTCCTCTCGAGTTCCAAGGTCGTACTAGTCTGGCCACACTGATTAGGCCCCACAGTCCGGTTCTTGAAACAAAGTACAGTAAAGATCCGAATACTGTCCGGGGTTCGAGGTCCGGATTCTTGTCTAGGCCTACACTGCCTGTGAACGTTGTGCCGCGCCGCAGGGCGTAGAGACTATTGTTGTCGCCTCGGGTCCTTCTCTATGTTCGATTCTCTATTGTAGTCTCCCGCGGCGCGGACGGAGCGATAGGCGCAACCATAAATTAGAGAAGCAAGTCAGGTTGCGATTCTTGTCTACTCAGTAAACAGCCTCCTAGACAAGAATCAAGGGATTACTGTATCAATTGGGATACTTTGAAATCTTTGTTTAGAAATGATTCTGAGAATTGGAGATCGTTGATTCAATTTTGACAACTAATTATAAGTTAATTGTTCTGGTAACTAACTTGGTAACTAAATTAGCAATTTTTGCAATTTAAACTTTTTCTTTTCTAACGTTTCGGTCTTGGTTTAGATCCTGTAAGTTTCAATGTTCTAATTCAAATGTTCTTCTCAAAATAAAAAAATGTGTTCTCATTCCCACCCGTTACATACTGTACAAAATCTTTTTGAGAAAAATTAACAACGGATTGCGACACTAGAAAGTTAGACCACCACAGTCCGATTCTTGAAACAAAGTATCAAATGGCAAACCTCGAAATCTATGTTTATGAATACGATACTGAGACCACATTAATTCATTTTTGACTACGAACAATAAGTTCATTATGCTGGTAATTTATTGATAATCCAACATCTTACTTAAAGGAAACCGTTTAAATGACGCACAATGGTCCAAAACCCCTAAAACGCGGACAAAACCTTTAAACGTATTAAAAAATTATCGGATCTGCTTAAAAATTTGTATTAAGACGTTTTGGGGTTCGCTGATCACGAATCTGAACTTAAAATTTTTTTAACAAAATAGAGGATCCAATATGGTGGAAAGAAATCATTCGTTCTCCTCAAAAATCGTTTATCGGGATTTTAGGTGAAACTGATTACGAATGTGAATTTAACATATAAAAAAGCATGAGGGTCCGTTTAAATTTTAATAGGAATAAACATACTTATTATAAATTAAATTAATTAAAAAATAGATAACTCAGTTTTTGTACACATATAATCGTTTAATAGAATGTAAATAACAATATACTTTGTTAGGTACAATATACCATCTTGACGGTATTAAATTTGAGGGTTGAACAAGCTGTTTAGGAGTGAAAGTAAAAGCAATGCATATTTGTGCACTGGTCAGGGATTATCTGACCATAATTCTCAGGAAAGACTACTCTACCCTTTGTATTCTATAGAGCAGATATTCCAACTCCATAATTACCAAAGAAGCATTCACGTTACTTTACGTGTAAAAACATCGTTCGTTTTCGAAAACTATAAAAAAAATTACGGATTGTTTATAAAAAAAAACTGACCATTTGTGTGTGTCCTGCATACGTTCTAATCATAATCCTTTAAAAACTATTAATTTTACAGAAAAATGTAGTGTATATCTCTCATAGTTTCAGAAGAAATGCATCGAATGCTCACAAAATAAATACTCTCCATTACAAAAAACATTGGTACGACCATAGAGGGGCAGAGACGGGTAGCTAATTTTTTATTAAATTGCAAGATAATAGTATATAAACTAGAAGCTCTAACAAGTTTTAGCGCTTGGGCTTGTAGGATTTACTTTTACTCTAATCTTTAAAATACCTTCACTTTTACCCTTTCTTTTTTTACATAGATATCAGTTAATAATAAACATTTGGCACTAAGAACTATGCAACTTACATCCACAAACAGCATCCATAATTCACAATTAAAATCGATACGTTGCAATACAATTTACACACAGATTATAAACATAGAACTCGCACTGAGACTAGGAAGAGTAGGAAGACACTGTCCGTTGAAACCGAAGTTCGGACTACAACTGTTGGTCAGGTAAAAAAATGCGACCTTTTTGCCGTTTACTCCTAAGTAGAGTGACTCTAAGAGTTACCAAAACCCCATAATTAAAATTTACCTAGTTGAAAGTTAATTTTTTAGGTTTTGTCCGCATTTTCGAGATTCTGTTCTTGCTTTCTCCTCACACGAAAAATGTTTATGGTACAATTGGAACGGCTCCAAGTAAATTTTTTTTATCGATTGAACGGACTGGTCAAGAAAATGCAAAACACGTTCGAAAATCGAGAGGACCGTGAGAGGGCTAAATGGAACGGGGAGTTTATTAGACAGCTCAATGGGGTTAAAATAAAAGGAAATTGAATAGTAACGTGTCTGGTTGGTGAGGGGGATGACCGGGGAGCAATCTCGGTGAAAATTCAAGGGGCCGTTCCACGTATCGGCTCCGGATCCGGCTAGCTTCGAAATTGCTGCATCGTAATGATGCGCCTTGCCCTTCGACGCGTTGCGCGACGGCCAGCCACTTTTGCACCCCGGTCCCGTTTACACCCGCGTTCTTCCCCCGTCGTTACCTTTATTACCGTTCGATTGAAGCGTTCCAAGGGCGCAAACACACCGTGCCGGTGTGGTGGCTGGCTCGCCTGACCGCGATGCAAATGCGAAATACTCGTCGGAGGGTGGCTCGAAGCGGTACGGTGACGTGAATCGCGTGACTCCGCTACCAGGAGGCCGATCATCCTGCACCGCTCGCGAGAAAACCAGCCGAATCAGGCTCCCCAGGTGGAAAGCTAGTACGGGGGGTGACTCAGTCCAGTCGGGACTTTCTTCCAACGGAACGTTCGTCCCCGCTTTTCCTTACCCGGAACCCGGCAACTCCTCGGAGACCTTTGTCTTCCGATATTTATGTCGTCAGCGCCAACGGCCAACCGTTATTGAGACAACACACGCAACTTCTTCGGGGACGAACAGCCTGTCGCGGTTGCCTACGCAAATGATGCCCTCGCGAGTTTATGCCGGGACGAGATACCCCCCTGTTAACGACGAACGTTGCTGTTAACTTGTTGGACAACATTTCATTCGGATAACAGATAATTAATAAAAGTACCTACTAGAAAGTTACGTTAGAAATTAAATTATTACAAGGAATCCCCTTTAAAATTAAAGGGTCTAACCGGATAAGCATGGGCCAGCGGCCCCCGCTCTGATTTTCCTGATTCCTGTCTTAAAACATCGTTTTATGCCTAAAAAAAACATTGTGTAAGATTTCAAATGTCTACCCCCACCGATAGGGGTGATATTGGGGTAAATTCACCACATATAAATGCAATTTTCTCTAAAACGAGAAAAGATACCGACATGGAATAAACGGCAAACAAAAGATATAGGTCCTTGTTACTTAACAGCAACAAACTAGCTTTACACGTATTTTTCTTCTTCAATGTAAGCTATTTCCTAAAATATAATTTTTTAGACTTCCAACTGTAATCATATATTAGAAGATTTAGTCGCATATTTACATATATCAGCTTTTTCGTACAGGCGCCGATTTCCCGTTCGCTTCCATCGCTAGCAAGGGGACTCGGTCGTTGCGCCTTTACGAGCGTTCGCCGGCATACTTTATTTGTTTTGACACTATTCCACCAAACGGACACTTCTGAGATTTTTATATAAAATAGTTTAGCATCATAGAAATGTTTTAGAATTTTTTGGTAGGTGTCAATCCAGAGGTAGAGAAGATACTTAACAAAATTCCCAAAAAATTAATTAATTATTTTCAATTATAAATAATTAGTAAAAAAATCTGAAAAATATCTGAAATATAGAGTGTATCTATATCTTTTGTTTGCCGTTATTCCATATCGATATCTTTTCTCGTTTTAGAACAAATTGCATTTATGTGCGGGGAAATTTACCCCAATATCACCCCTATCCGTGGGGGTAGGCATTTGAAATTTGACACATGTTTTTTTGAGACATAAAACGATGTTTTAAGACAGGAATCAGGAAAATCGGAGCGGGGGCCGTTGGCCCATGCTTATCCGGCTATACCCATTAAATTACTTTATTATAGAACTACTTCGAAATTGGACTGTTCTAAAAGTTCTTATAAAATTAATCGAAACACACACACACACACACACACACACACTCTCTCTCTCTCTCTCTTCTGACTCTCGAAGTCTCGACGAAAGTTGTAACAGTTGATATCTGATTTAGTAGGGAAAAGAAATTCAAGGTTCGTGGCTCGCGTACCATTGACGGTTTATGGACGGAAACCAAGGTGTGGTGGCGATTGCGTTTCCTCTCTTCTGCAATTAAACTCCCCTTGTTTCCATTCCCTGGTGGTGCCCATTAAGGTGTGGTACGACTTAAGCACACACTTATATTCCATTCTTCCTCTCCTCTTTATTCCAGTCCTTGCTCTGTCTTCCTCGAACTCTTGGACCCTCCCTGCTTTGTATTCTTTTCTCGCTGGGGGAAACATCGATCTGAATTTCCCAAGATGCGATTTCCATTGAAAGCATAGATTTTTGTAGGACTGTCGGGGAAATGATGCGTCCTCCTCCGATTCTCGATTGTGATCATTCTGCTTAACAAGTTCAACATATCTGATCTAAACAGACAAATTTTATCATTTTATTCAATTACTTTTTGTTACTTCAGCTTTTTCAATGACCCTGATATACAATTTACATATACAATATACAATTTGTCTGTTTCGATCAGAAATGTTGAACTTGTCAAGCAGAATATTAATATTAATATAAATATTAGTAGAAAACTTGTTTCTACCATTTACAGAAGATTTACAAAGTAATATAATTTTATTAATGTGACACGATTGTAGCACTTGCGGTTGGAGTCAAGAGTAGACTGCTTATAGGAAATTGATTTCGTATTACTGTTTCCACGATCGGAAGATTTCCAAGGTGGCAACGATTATCGGTTTGATTAAATTATCGAGACTTATTCGTCCCGCGATTGACAGTAAATCAGTACAGAATCGAATAGGCGAATTAAAGTTAAGGGAATTGAGACACAAGAGATCTGACACTTCGGGGCATCGTAAACACTTTTTTAATATTCTACGAACTGAGTGAATATCGATGAGATTCTCAACGGGGTCTTACAATATTCAGGTTAAGGGGATTCGATCTTGTAGGTAACTTAAAGATGTTCCAAAGAAATACAGTCTCCCAAGCGTAAGATGGATTGTTATCCTTGTAAAGCGACAGAAATAATTTTGGAATCGCGTCGCATTATCCCAGCACTTATTGGAAAATTACTCGTGATTGCCATCGCATACAAAATGTTTTATTTGAATTTTACAACCGGGCTCAAAATATTGTAATAATAGTTTTTCAAATTCTAGCTCTTTTATAATTGTGTTTGTTGATTATTGATCGTTGTTTCTAGCTGTATTGTTTCACATTTAATAATAATTGATTTCATTTCACATTTTAAAGTATAAAACCCATTGTCTGGTATCAGGGACGTTTCGATTGATACATAAAAATGTCATTACTCCTCGTGAAATAATTATTTATCCTATAATTGCATGATATATAATCTTTTAATTATTGAAACGATCCTGCGCATTATTTAATTGAAATATTCTAAAGTCATAACGTATTCAATAACAGGTGACCCACTTTGTATTCATAATTATCGTTTCATATTTTCTTCGTACACGGTGAAACAATTTGCTGCATCGTAGCACAAATTACTGTAAAGAAGTTTGCGCCGTATATCGGTTATGAAATTTAATTATGAACCGAATCAGAGGGGTATTATTGAACTAACCGTAAAATAAATCATAGTACATAGGCGCAGGTTGGATAAAATTCAACATTCTTTGTTCAAATTAAAATTGTTTGAGGAAATTGAACAGAAATTCTTAGTGCAAAGGTTTAATATATTATTCGTATCACTCTGCTAGATGTCCGAGCACTTTTGAACGAAAGCGCGCGTCACACCGGGCGTCTAGGAGTAATAAAAAGAATTAATATACTAAAGCAGAGAGCAATCGATTGATCGCGGGACGTCCAAATAGGAATCTCGGAGGCTACGAAGCGAATAAAAGCCGCGGGGCGTCGTCACGCGGCATCCGATATACATTTCACGGATTCGCTAGCCGGTCTAATAATTTTTGTTTCACGTTCGTACGTGTCCAGGGGTAAGTTTGGGTCCACCCCCGGTAATGACGTCGGCCGTTAACAAAGGGATGGTTTCTTCTCGCGGGGGCTCTTTCTCTCGGACAGCCGAAGGGAAGAAGATCCAACAGATCGATCGTTGGACCGCAGGCAGGCAGGCAGTTAGAAGTTTAACTAGGGCGTGTATAAACTCAGCTCACGCAGTCGTCAAGCCCGGCACACCCGAGCCACCACAATGAATAAAAGATGCCACTGTTAAAGGCAATCCAACAGTTCTTCGAAACCTGGCCATCTATCCTTTCTCGACCCCCTAAGGGACGATTCTTCATACTCGAGAGAAGAGCAACCGGACGGTACAGGCACGAGTACAAGTACGGTTTTTCGTTGGTTGCTGCTGCTGGTCTGCTCTACTCCACTCCGGTCCACTGAAAATCGCATGCTCCCCAGTTGGAACTCCTGTGGCAACAATTCGAACTTTTCCAAACGAGTTACATCCTCCTTTAATGAGAAAACAAACTTTTTTAATGAGAAGCGTATCCCTGTGAAGGCGTTCTTTTGATTTCCCGCCGACCGGAATGCCGGAATTTCACTCTGGGATTCCGGTTCGTTAACGTCCCCCACCCAACCTCCCACCCCCCATGTGAAAAGAGGGTACCGAGGCTTATCGATCGTGTTGCTTACGAGACAGGGGATGAACGAGGGGAGGGGAAACGATAAATAATACGGATCGAATCGATGCGACTTTGCGCGCGAAATGTAACGTCGTTAGTCACGGTTGTTGATGGTTTCCGTGGTAAAGGAATTATTGGGACCCGGGGTCGAATGGTTCGCGCGCAGACGAATCGGTGGGTTTCTCGCGTGTGCCCTGTGAATCGGTGCGCGGTGTAATTGCTCGCCACGCCGCCCCCGAGTGGTTCTTTCTTCTTTGTACACGGCTCCATTACTGCGCGCGGGATATTTAAGCCGGGAACGTCGATATTTCGACATTGTTCGGTTCGGCGCGGCGTGTATTCAGCTCCGCGCCGCGTCGATTTAAAAGTTACGAGCTGGCCGGAAAGTTCGAGGGCCGCCCGGGATTCGTTCGAGGATCCTCCAGCCACGAGAACTGATGCGCGAGTGAAGATGTTACACTTTCCATTGAAACCGCACTACCGCGCCGCGCCGGCGAAAGTGTGCTTTTAAGTATGATCACACTCGACTGTAACATGCAGATCGCGATCGAACACGCGAAAACCGTCGGATGATTCTACAATACAGCAGTCCATCCGAACCAATCTGTGCCAACAGTCGCACAGTCAAGGAAATAATCAAGCAACAACGTCTTCAAACATGATGCGACGAACATTTAATGGGTCCTTTAAGATTATCCCGTCGACCTCTCAACGCTCGAGAAATTGCACAAATCCTTTAGCGCCATCATAATGAAAAGCAAGTTCCAAAATAAACATTTTAAACACATTAAATGTATGAAATAATAATAATAATAAAATAATAACAACAATATTACGTATACGGAGTAGACTGTTAATAACCTTCGACCTCTCTGGAGATATGTATCGAAACAAAAAGGCCCTTCAGAAAGTAAGGGCTTTCTGGGAATCATTAGAGATAAGGGCCTGCAGATGTTGCAGGAACGGTAATCTCTGTTCCTGGAAAACTCGGGTTTTTCTGTAACCTCCACCTCTGCCTGGGTCTGATATCGATGGGGTTTTTACAGTATATAAGGGCACGGATTTTCCTCCTTAGTGGGCATTCTTCAGGAGAGATTCACGCTGTATGCGTCGAGCCACGTCAGTTAAAGTCAGAGCAAGACGGGACAGAAGTTCCCTATCGAGTCTATACGGTACGTTCCCGAACTAGGGATCCTGTGTTAAAATTGCCCCCGCACAACTCGGTGCGTGAAAACTGAGAGACTTTGTCCGCGACGATTAAACATTAGAACATCTGTATCATCCGAGTTCGAGAATATATATACTTGTGTGTTCTTTAACATAAAATCGTGACTAATTCATTTTACATTTCTTTTCCAATTCCAATCTCCAGTTGCTATTATCTCGCGACGATATTCCTCTGCCGCTCGAGGTTTATCAATTTCTATTAAAGTTACGAGTCAGTGGAAACCTAACCCTATCCTTAACAAGTGGCGACCCGTTGGCGAAAGAAACTTCGGCTAGTCCACTCCTATCTTCTCAAATTTTTATATTATCGAGAAACGGGAGTACGAATCCCGCACCCTTGCAATCCTGGAAGAAGGCTTCTACATCCGCCAGAGGGCAGCACTAATGTCGCGATTTCCGTAGTAAGACGTAGCGTTTACTTACTAGTGTAACGTCTTAGCAGGACAATAATGGTGTTTAAGAGTTATTAAAATTGAAATATCTCCTGAACTACTACTAACTTTCCGACATACATAGGTTAGTACTTTTTAATTACGAATGTTCAGCTGCGTCGACTGATGTATTAAAAAGTGCTGCCCTCAGGCGGATGTAGAAGCCTTCTTCCAGGATTGTAAGGGTGCGGGATTCGCACTCCCGTTTCTCGATAATACAAAAATTTGATGTTGCAGAAGTCAATAACGCTAGATAAAAGATTGATCCAGGCCGCGATCGACCTCGAAAGTCCTATTTTTATGTTTACGAGTCGTAGTTTGCATCACATGGAAGCATACAACTGCGCAAATTACACGTAGTATACGGAAAAAATAAGACTTTTGTGGACGATTGCTGTCTAGATTGATCTTTTATCTAGCGTTTTTGACTACTTAAACCACCCGCGTTTGTATCATTACGAAATTAGAACGCAAATCCCGCGCACCCTTGTAAATCGGCCCGAAACCGGCCCGACGGGCTGGCTCTGAGCTTGGAAATGTGGAACCACTGTGCCGGCCCAAGACCAGCACACGAGCCAGGCCCAACGAGTTTGCGTGCTATCAGGGCTGTTTCACATTTTGTAAAACGATCAATTTCTTTCTGTCTGTGTTGCAAAATGTATTTTTTTGGAAAGTCACATTATAAGTGAAGCATAATTATATTATAAAGAATAATATTCTAGGATCTTTATGCAACTATGTCCAAGGAGCGTACGAGGGTTAATTAGAATCGAAAACGAATAAGATCATATTTCAGGAATTTATTAAAATCACTTTTTATCATGAGGTAGAAGAAGTACGATATTTAATACCGTTATACGTTTATTACGTTCATTACGAATGTCCATTGAATTGAAAACTAATGCTCAGCAGATTGATTAAAAATGAGTTCTCTTTGTCGATTTATTCCATGTATTTTACAATTATATTTATTTTACGAGAGGAGAGAAAGGTGATTTAGCCGATACTAATTGACTGTTGGTTAATTATGATGTATCGTCGAGTCTAACAAGTGCAGAAATTTTCATGGAAAATTAATTACGTCGTCTGTAGCTAACATAATGTAGCGAACGACGTGGAACGAAACATTCCTACAAAATATCGTTGTTATAACAACTATTTCCGAAACAAACAAAGAGACGTATATTCGGCTTTGCGGTACACGTACACACACGCACGCGAAACGCGCACGCATACATACGTGACAATGCGCTCTGAAATTCCACTTCCAGCCACAGAATTCCCGCAAATCATCGCGATATTGTTCATATCAGCGAGCCAGTACTTTTGTCATCGAAATTTCCTGGAAATGGTACCGACCATTCGTAGATCAAATTATCGAGTCGTACCGCGTAACAAATTTCAATTCCCGTGTCCGGCGCAGAAACCAGTGCAGCGGGCACGAACTTGCTCGCATTAGTATCCAAAAAAATAATTGCCTGAATTTGGTATTTTCGGCTCGCACCGGCCATTGTTCACCGTAACATTTTTTTTACCCTTTCAATTAAAGAAAACACAGGAGAAAGTTTCGTTCGTACACGCTTCACGAAGAAAAGCTTGTATCATCAGAGTTTAATCCCGTTGATCCAGTTTAATCCTTCGTCGGTTAAACTTTGCCTTATGCCGTGCTGTCATCGCGCAACAAAGTTTCGCTCGTTTTGCCATTCTTTTTCGGAATCCCTTGAGATTCGGAAAATCGTGAACTTGATAATCTCAATAACGCAGTTTTGGCGGCGAAGTTGTTGGAATTCTGACGACTAGACGGATTTGAAACTGTGGCGATTAAAATTCTCACCGGCGATTCATTTATTATTCAGAGTATTTTAATCTGTTAAAAACATTAAATGGAATTAAAGATAAAATTAGTTAATGTATCAAGGAGCTTAAATAATCTGATTATTAGTAGATTCAATTTAATTTGGAAGATTATTAATCTAACAATTGCCAGAACGTAACATGACATATTTATTAAAACTATTTGTTCCGCTATCGAATCCATAATCTGATTGCAGGTATTAAAATTAACATAACGTGTGCTAGAAAGGAATGCCCAAAAGGGAGTATCACGTTCTCTCTTTTACGATTCTCGGCTGGATGCTGCACAATATTCTTATCAAAGGATACTATTGGCTCTGGTCAGATCGTCCAAGGATAAAATTTTAGGCAGTACAATTACTAGACTGCGGATATTTATGGAAAATAGAAATTTTCAGGATTCGTGTTAAAATGCAACAGCTACATAGACTCATATTATTTCTCAAATAAGTTTAACAAGTTGGGGAAATAATAAGTGAAACAATCGATTGAAACATTAGTGGCATTGTGAGAATTTTGTTTGCGGATAATATTGTTTAACGACTTTCTGGGTAAAGTTGGAAATAATACAATCATATCTTCAAATTGTTCGAATGCGTTCAATCTACTAATTTTTCTAATAAGCAGCGTAGAACGTTCCACCTCTTGAAGCCCAATAAGAATTATGGTCATCACATCGCCCAGCCCCATAAATTTTCCGTGGAAAGAATCTTTATCAGCTGCAGGTTCGTGTTTCATACGCTTTTTATTTGGTATTTTCGTTGGAGGTTCTAGTTTTATGCACTAACAAACTTTAAGCAGTCAATGTTATTTCTGTCGTGGATGAGAGAAAAACGAAGTGTCTTGTTAGCACTGCATTGGGCTGGGAGCACGAGTAAAGTGTAATTAGTCTTCGTTAAATTCCCGCCGCACTCGGGCGAAAAGTGCTTAGGGTAAATTAAAGAAATACATTCTCGAGTCATTAGGAACAATTCCCTTCGCGGTACAGTTTCTGAAAAATCTTGCTCGTCAGGGTGTATCGGTAGATCTAGAATCGTCGATTAAAACATTTGTCAACCACGTTTGTATCGAACTCGAAAGAAACATTAGTTCTGATTTTGATGGATTTCAATTGTACAGAATTCGGCCATGGACACCAGGCTAAATTTTAAAAGATTCAATCATTGTTTTTGTTATGTCGTATTCGTTAGACAGTGTAGATATTTTAATCTTGCTTAAGTTTAATTCAATTCGCGTTTCTATGTCAATTTGAGGACAAATTGTTACCCATGGATACTGGGCTTTTAAAAGATTCAATCATTGTGTTCATTATGTTGTATTCGGTAGACAGTGTAGATATTTTCATCTTGTTTCAGTTTAATTCAATTCGTGTTTCTATGTTAATTTAATGATAAATTGTAACCTTTGTTTATATTAAAACCGTATTACATTTTATGTAGTTGTGTGATTAATCGGAACGATTAATCGTCAGGATTGCCGAACTATAGGGTTGAATGTGTGCATGTATGCGTATTACCATAGAACCCTGTGTAGGGAGAAGTCGTTTCCGAGCGGCGACAAATTGGTCGAATGTCGCGTCGCTAGTAACTATTACCAGTGTCGCGACGATTCGATATTTGTTATTTATTGAATTATTTGCGTTCTTTAAAATTTGTAATATGCGATTTTTGATTATTCTGGTATGACGTTTGAAAAAGTAAAGACGTGTTTGATCTCAGACGGAGATTTAAACGAGATAATTTTATTAATTGTATCTGTTGTAAATCCTATACATATATATAGTTAAATTTATAAACGTAGAAAATCGAAAATAACATCAGAATTATAAAATTACGATCGCCAACGAATTGGAAAAAGAAAACAGATCGAAACGAACACGCCCGTGCAAAACACGTCTGTCAACGGTTCCTTATAATAAATTGGCTAGTTCTTACAATTCTGTGAAGTAGAAGCTTTTCATTAGATTTCGTACAAGAAATTCACGCGTGTCAGATTGCCAGACAGTTACAAAACGTATTCCATATGCATAAAGGAACTTTCTTTCATCTGTTTGGAAGATCTACGGCAAAAGAACATTTAATTACGTTCCCGTCAAATGTCACGAGTCTATTACATTTCCCGAAGTGATAGTAAAGAAGCCGGGGCACGAATGTTGATTTAAAACACCGAAGTCGACTCCGCGACTTCTCGCGCGTTCCTTACAAATTTCCTGGCCATTTAAATTATACGAAAGTTTTAGTCACTTCGAAAACGTCTTAACCTTGAAACAAATTTAAAGGTGGGTCTGTTCAAACGGGCACTTTCAAGAATCTTGACATTTCTCGAAGTCCTGCGAATCCTGAGACCTCAATTCTTTCAGAAATTTTTAACATTATTATTCATTCAACATACAGACTGTAGTAGAGCTCATTACAAGTTTATTTTCAATTATTAAAGAAACATTTCTTCTCTACAGGTACACAGCTTTTGTTGCAAACGAAATTTAACTTTGACCTACATCTTCGGAGTTCATCTACATACATCTCTTTGAAGGTTAAAACGTAATAGTTACCCGGTTAATTTCACTTCTAACGTAATTAAAGAACGCGTTTATGAAATATATCACCCTCTTGTCGTTGAAAAAAGAAAAGAGAAAAGACTTATCAAAAGGGGAGCAATTAATTGGAAGAACACCGTAGTTCTTCCGTACATTGAAAACATTTCTATTGATATCAAAAGGATCTTTAGAAAAGCAGGTATGCATACAATCTTTAACATATCATATTACTTAAAAAAATTTTCCCACCAATTAAAGATGAAGTACCACTTTCAAAAAATTCCAATATCGTTTATTCTATTCCCTGTAAAGGTTGCAATCAAATTTAGAATGGACAAACGTCGAGACACTTTGAAACACGCATCACAGAACACAAGCGTAACATCTTTTTAGATCCAACACAGCACACTGCTTTGAAAAAACATTCGATTGAATTCGATCACACGTTTGATTTTCAAAATGCAAAGATAATTGAAAACGAGACAGATTTAAATCAAAGGATATTGTTGGAAACAATTCATATAATTAAATATCCTAGCGTAAATATTCGATATGAAACACCTAAGATTTATGAATATTAAGCAACATTACAGAACCAGTAATGGTTTCTATGATGAAAATTTCCAAACAATTACATTAACCTTGATTATACCACAAGGTCAAAATCCAGTCTCTTTAAAATGGAAATGTTTGCTACCTTTTATTAATCGAATTTCGAATATTACTCTAAATTACGTAGACAACGTGGTATACAGACAGTTAAATGTAGTTAGAATTTGACTTTTCAAGCTTTGAAATAACCGCGAAATATCGATTGGTCTACTTATCGATCGATTATCT
Source organism: Lasioglossum vierecki (assembly GCA_028455595.1). Lineage (NCBI taxonomy): Eukaryota > Metazoa > Arthropoda > Insecta > Hymenoptera > Halictidae > Lasioglossum > Lasioglossum vierecki. The sequence continues at coordinate 2,674,552 of CM052335.1, read as the reverse complement.
GATTCGTGACTTTAGAAAGTTTCACTGTTTGTCTCAATATCTTAATAATAACACGTGGTATTGTTTCTTTGTAATTCTTAAAGTTATTTCAATAAGCAAGTAAGTTGACATATTTCACAAAGTGTTTAACATGTTCTCATTAACAAAATATTACTTTGATATTGTTATAATAATTCACAGGCGCAATCATTATTTTCTTGAAAAGGGTCTAAACGAAGACCGAAACGTCGAAATTAATATATTGCAAAATTGCTTTCAATTAAAGTGATCGAACCGGTGCGCCAAAAACATTAACCTTGTTTCTTTAAAGGTTCTTGAAAAAAGTGGTACAGCTTTATTTTTAGTTTGTACCTAATATGTTGCAATGAATTTCTTGTGATATTTTCTTAATAAGAAGAAAGTGAATGTACAGAAATGTTGTTGGAATGGTGAGAGACCCGAGTGTGCCAATTAAGGGTTGAATCTGCAGGGACGAAGAGGATACCTGATTTTTGGCCGGTTCAGGGACCAGTAAAGTTTCGTGAAAACCGGTGGATGGTGTTGGGACAGTTGGATGGCGTTCGGTGTAAGTGTCTGTAGACGTTCGCGATTCCGTGGTCAGCCAGAGAGTGATGAGTTCTCCCAGTTTATCGGGGCACTAGTCGACAGGTTTCTGGCGACACGAATCAGCCCGAACAGAACTCCATTAAGAAGCGTGCCGAACTAGTTGCCACCGACTGTCCCGGAATCTAATGTATTTTAATGGAATTCTTCATCCGGTCGTTTCTCTTACGACCGCGACGCGACGCGACGGTTCGCCTCCTTACCGGGGATGAGCATTAGCGGAAAAGTTAGCCAAAGTACCGCGACCCTGCCGCAGCTGCGGCCGGTTCGCACGCGGTTTTTCCTCCGAAGCGGCGGGTTAACGCTTTTACTTAGCTTAACGTTCGTTAAGGGAGCAGCTGCCGCTCGCGACCGCTGGAAAACGTCGTCGACTTTTCTTTTTCACACGCCAGCTTTGGCTGAGTTTGCCTCTGTGCTTTCTCTTTCCTTCTGCCCCATGCCTAGGTTCGCGAATATACGTCCCCCATCGTTTAATCTACCGCCCCTATCGAGCGAACAACGCCTAATAAAAATATCCCGCGACATTAGTTGAACACTTTATTGGCAAAAACTTCTCAACCGATTACGATACGATGTTCACGCGATAGGTTCGACCTATAGAGGTTGCGCGTCTTTCCTCTTCCATTTCGCTGTAATGGAAATGCAAATCCACCCAAACTTCCCTAGGAAATATCTCTGACATCTTTAATTTGTGTTTAGTGTACGGTGCGTGAAGTTTCCGAAGTCGACTGTGTTCGAGGACGGTTGGAGTTCCAAGGTGTCCGGCGAACTCGCAGTTAATCCCCCGGCGCACAGTGGTCCGGATCGAAAAATTTAGGGACATTTGTGTATAACTTTTGTACCGTTTGAAATATTCACATGAGGTTTCAATTAAAAAATATTATAAAATAATCTCTATCCAATAATACATGTTTTTTCATTGCAGATTTGGATTTTCCAGAAAAAATACACAAATTTTACCTAGGAGTTTTTGCATTTTGGTTCACAGATGGCGCTATAATGGACAAAAATCAAAATGGGTAAAACACGTTGAAAATTGGGGATATTTCGAGAAATACACACCAGGCCAGAAAAATAAAAGTAAATGTATTTGATATTTTTAAAAATGCTATTCAATAACACCATAATTAATCACCCACCCCCACCTCCTGAGGGTGAGAGGGGGAATTATTTCAAAATCTTCAATGGAAAACCGTTTTTTATAGCAAATCTTGGTTCCCCATTGATTTGATATTATTGATGTAATTTCTTTCACAGATGTCGCTGTAATCGAAAGCAGTTGGAAAAATGGGTTTGATTATCAATATTGATCCCACCCTCAGCAGGTGGGGATGAGGGTCAATTATGGTGTTATTGAATAACATTTTTAAAAATATCAAATACGTCTACTTTTATTTTTCTGACCTGATGTGTATTTCTCGAAATATACCCAATTTTCAACGGTTTTTACCCATTTTGATTTTTATCCATAACAGCGCCATCTGTGAACCAAAATGCAAAAACTCCTAGGTAAAATTTGTGTATTTTTTCTGGAAAATCCAAATCTGCAATGAAAAATGGGGATTCCCATTTAAGTTTTTTTATCTTCTCCCACTCCCACCCCCAGGGGGTGGCGGTGGGGGGTCCAGTTTAGTATCATTGGATGTCCCCCTTCGCGACGAACAACTTTCATTGCCCACTTGTTTTGATCCGATACTTAGTTCTCGAGATATTTCAATGTCTTCAGATAAAAAGACCACCCTGTATAAGGTATCGAACGTTAAAAATATATACTGCGAGCAAAAGTAATATTAATTTTTTATTTATATACACTAATTAATCTTACCATTTTGTTGTTGAAGAAGTAGATACAAACGGCTTTTGTTTTCTTTATTTTTTTAATAATTCTGCAGCCTCTGGACTTAATTGTTTGATTTTCTTCTGGTAAGATCTTATTTTTGTGGATCAAATATGTGGGTTCGACGTTAATAACAATTTGTGAAATGTGTCTGTCAGACTTTTGGGACATTTATAGATAAAACACTGTAAATGTTAAAGTATTTCATGTAACGGCCATATTATTCTTTTGACGTCTTGAATCTTACAGATATGATATACTATGCAGCAAAGGTGTTAAATTGCGTAGCTCTTAAGAAATTTAAGAGAAAGAAATTTAAGAGAAAGAACACCGAGAACTGGGCGAGAACATTTGTTTACGTTTTTTCCTACTGCAGGTGTCTCCGAGGAGACTTGTGTGTGCGTCTGTGTGCGTGTGAGCGCGTAGCGGTCGAGTCGTCCAAGACGCGAGTTTAGTTGGTGGTTAACCATTGGACCATGAGGTAACCCGTAAGACAATAAAGTGTGAACATCCTCTTTCATCAATAACTTTTATTTCGCAACCCTTAATAACCCCGTTATTAGTGGTTCTATTTACTATTTACAAAAGGATTAAATAAATGTCTGGATTCTCGAGAGCACGTGTCGCGCAAGGATAATTTTTCGAAAACAACTCGTAGCAGTTAGAGTGTGCGCTAGGTACGGTTAAGATTACGAGAACGTAAAGTAGCCGGCGGGTCCATCCAAAATGAAAATAGAAGCGATAAATGTAAGGAAGAGCAGTTCTGCGGTAGTGGCATTGCGATCTCAGCAACTCGAACGTGCTCAATTTGCACGAACAACCCCCGTTGGTTTACGCCTAGTCAACTCCCGATGATCACGCGCGCTCGTAGTGGTTGTTCCCGCAAACAACGAGGAGGGCACATTGAGAATAATGTCTCTTTTCGCTGCAGCGCTGGAAACGAAGCACGGGGCAATATCGATGCTAGATATTTGAGCAGCGTAAAGGCGCAGAATAATTTAATGACAATTTCCGAGACGTTAGACGGCCTGGAAGAACGTAATGTCTTTTCCATCGGAACGGAGATAACTAAAGCGGAGAATATACACTAAACAGAGTTATCTCATTTCGTCCCGGGGAATAAGATTATTTGTTGCTGCACAATAGTAATTTACACAGGGCGGTTCGACGGGTATTATCACTTCGACTTACGTGACTGTTATAGCTCGCAGCGACCAATCCTCAGCGTACCAAATCCGACGTTGCATTCTACATAAAAGTGCTTCTTGCCAACGAGGGAATCTCAATTTTCTACTAATATTTTTTTATAGAAACAAGAATGTACTGTATAAATAAAAATGTCACGATTTAACTCTCATACGTTCGTCAGGGTAAAAATTCACCAATTTAATATTCTTACAATTGGAAAAATAATTAATCTCTTTCTGTGTGTGTTGCGAGATGAATTTCTTTAAAGCGTCACTCTATAAACGAAACACAGTTTGTTCTTTTTAAGTGTAAAATAAGAAATAGGTGAAATATTGTTCTAGACTTTTATGTGCAACTGTATTCTGAGGAACGTACGAGCGTTAAGAGAAAATTGTAAGATCCGAAACTAGGAGCAGCGATAAAATAAATATCGTTAAGTATCGGTAAAATATTGATAGTTACACCTCTAGATTCTGTACAGTCCATTCCGCTTTATCTTTCCGTATACTGACACGCGTACGAGTGCATAAAAATGACGGGTTTTAACAAGACGCGAGGTTCGTAACTCGCGGATTAATATTTCCAACTGTATCGTCGTTGATCGCGTTTTTCATTCGAATTACATCCTTTCGGATGAGGGTGCAGGCGCGGTCTCGCGACCATCTGCGTTGCGCATACATTAAAATACATTAAAGCGTCAGAAAAAGGTATCGAAGTAGAAAAAAGCCTTACGAGCGGAGCTCGCGTGCCGCGATATAATCGGCGAATTTGCGAGCAGCCAACCGAGGGACACGTTCGTAGACTAATGACCCGAAGAGGGCGCGGGAAAGAGAAAGGGCACAGCCACGGGACGATCTTTGCTGCCTTTGGATACACAGGCGCTGCTGGAAGGCCGAATCCACGAGATTAAATCAGCTCAATGATTGTATTTCCGTAGACGTGACTTGTACGGGTCTTGCCCGGGCTCCTTGTATACGTACGTACATGTATACATGGGTGCAACAAGGGGCACGACTTACTGCGCCGCCCCGACGAGGTCCTATGACCGTGTTAAACAACTCGTGCTCAATTTGCAACCCCAGGAGTTTACACTGGCTGAACCCTTGACGGTAACGCGCTTCCACATCGTAGGCTTTGAGGGGGTGCGAGAGCGGACAGTCGGCTGCGAACTTTTTCCCGCAAGGCGAACAAACCGACACGGATCAATGCGCTAATCCGGGGAAAATGCGTGCCCGAAGTCGCGGCGAGCGACGAACAGGTGAACGTTCGTTACATCTTGAAAATGTTGCCGGCTGTCTGTTCTCTACCTCAGCCGACAGGATCGCTGACAGCTCTGCAAAATTGCTTTCCGCGCGCGTCGTTTGTCCTTTAACGCCGCAATTGTTTCGCCTATGTCTGCCAGCGATACACATAAGTCTTATGACAGTGATCGTGTTTTTGTATTGAACTCTGTGAAAATGAAATCCAATAAAAACATCCTGTAAACAGGAGCCAAGTTGTCTATGACCGTAAAAAATTGTGAGATTAAAGAAAATGCGGCCAAATTCGTTAGCCTAGAAATACCTTTTGCAATACTGAAAAAAAGCGTTTGTAAAAATTAGTTTAAAAGAACGTTATTTAATTTTTAAAGAGTTACATGGAGGGCTAAATTATTCAAACTTGGCCGATACTTTTTAAACCAATGGCCATAAAAAGTGTTAGGTAGATTTCATCGATTATTGTTGATTGTTTTTTTCATCAGTATTTGTTGCAACTTCAAAGCTAATAAAACGTATACTTACGTATGTTATGCTGCTATGTTCCATCCTACGTTCCATCGTAATGTTTTTTTTAATACGACCCCTTTAAGGTGTAAAATTTCAAACTTTGATAATTATTCCTTTGAGTGTTTGTTATGGTGGACCTATGCACCAAATTTCAAGCTAGTAGGTCAATGGAAAGTACCTAAAAGGTTTTGATGATTTTTCAGTCAGTCAGTCAAGCCAGTGAGAAATTTAGCGATTTTTGAGGTTCTATATCTCGGAACCTACTAATGTTGGAAGATTAACGTTTTATCAATATTAAGACATGATAGTGTAGGGAGTTGTCTCGGAGTGGCGAGAATTCCGTCGAAGGTCGCGTCACTAGTAACTGTAACGACGCACAGTGGTCCCTTTCAGCGGCTTAGCTGGCCAAAATTATTTATAATGTTTGATGATCCCACAACGTTTTCAAATCACATGTAATATAATTTTTCATTTGTTTAAGTATTTTAAAAACATTTTTTAATACTTTTTCAATATTTTTTGGTACGTTTTTAAGTAAAAAGTAATATATTGTTGAATTAAACAATAGAAATTAATAATAAGCTACTTACAACTGTTTCTGAAGCTTGTAAAGTAGAATCGAAAGCTTTAAAATTTTTTAAAATAAAAATTAAAAAAAAAAACAAATCTTGTGCATGGTTGGTGTCATTGGATACCAACCATATAAATTTACATATAATATTTATAATTTTATAAAAAATAATAATATTTAATATTTTATAATTTTATTTTTTATCATTTTTATAATTTATAATTTTATATTTACATATTTGTCGTCAAGAAGTGTTTGAAACGCAAGGGTTGCTTGGCGCGATAAACAAAATGCTGTGAAAAGAAGGGGGGGGCAAATTCGGGCTACCAATATTTGTTTTACTGTAACCCAAACCATTGACAATTACAACTATCAAAATCATTAGATGAAGATTGTTCTGAACCAGATGAATTTTGTTTGGAATCTGATGTTGTACTGCGAATTTCTGGTGGTAAAAGCATGTCTATGGTTTCACTTGAAAACGGTATTGTTTTTTTCCTGGGCATTTTTCTTATTCCACTCAAAAGGGGGTCGGATGTTAATAATAATCTATTTAGTACATCCAAATTGCATATTTTTCTGGAGAACTTTCAGGCATAATTTTGTCGATATAAACGAAAATGCTTATTGCGGACTTCGGCTGCTTCCTTTGATAGTTGACCGATCGCAAGTGGAGAATGTTTGACTATTATTGAACTATGCATTAAAATCTTGTGCATGGTTGGTGTCATTGGATACTAATCATATAAATTTACATATAATATTTATAATTTTATAAAAAAATAATAATATTTAATATTTTATAATTTTATTTTTTATCATTTTTATAATTTATAATTTAATATTTACATATTTGTCGTCAAGAAGTGTTTGAAACGCAGGGGCTGCTTGGCGCGATAAACAAAATGCTGTGAAAAGAAGGGGGGAAAATTCGGGCTACCAATTTTTGTTTTACTGTAAACCCAAACCATTGACAATTACAACCGCGTCTCATAATCACTCATGAACAAATCTTATTTACATACTAATCGTGTTGAAATGTAAATAATTACCAAAAGATATGCAATAAAAAGATGCAAATTTGTTGAAAGTATAGTCCATACTTACTTGCAAAACTTTTATACTGGAAAGAAATGTGTGTACAACTTACTTAAAACATATAATAACTGTCTCATCGAATTTTAGCAGCAAGACACGTACTACGAAAATCTTTAACTTTCGATGAAGTACAGCACTTCATGGGTGCCTGAATGATAAAAAAATATTAGTACATTGTCCCCCATATATTAAACTATAGCAAGCACAAAAAATTTCACACTTTTGGTAAAATTTTTGAAATCGACTTTTGGCCAGCTAAATCGCTGAAAGGGACTACTGTGCGACGCGATGATTCGATATTTGTTATTATGATTATCGATAGCGTTCTTCAAATTTGGAATATTTGATTTTTGATTATTCTAGTTCGACGTGTTGAAAAGCAAAGACGTGTTTGATCTCAGACGGAAATGTAAATGAGACAATTTTATTAATTGTATCTGTTATATTTAAAATTAAATGTTAAATTGTTTGTATTTACGGACGTGTCATTCTATCGACGACTTAAATTCTACAATAGCATTTAACAAGTTTGCGAAATTACATCTCTCCGTCTGCCTCCAGTTCCAAATCTCTAAAAAACGGCTATGTTGTTTCGTGTAAAAGGAGGTAGTGTGAGAACTTGGCTGGTACACTACCGTGCACCTAGATAATCGTTGAAGGATGCTAATTTTTCCTTATTTGATGGTTCACATCATTTAGTTGCTCTAATTAACGAATACGTGCCTGGTTAATTTCACTGACGCGTCATAAACGCGCGTCGCGCTAACCTTGCACGCAACGCCACGCACGGCTGATCGCCAAGTGTTTCGCTAAATTTCGCTCGTTATTAACTCGCCGCTATCAACTATCGTTCCACGTAAATTGATTTCGATATTTAATGAAGATATCGTCTTCAATGGATGACAGAGGAGGTTCCGACGCCGATAATCGGCCGGCTCCACGACCTTCGCTTGCACCGATGGATTAATACGGACAATAATTATTAGCGTAGAAACTCGACAGTCGATTACTATGACTCTCTACCGTTGCAAAATTTCGTGGGTCGACAATCTCGTTTAACTCGATATTCCGACATGAAAATAATGACTGCGGATTTTATGCATTTATTACTAAACGCTCGTTCTTCTTTCTCAATAATGTTGCAAATTAAACGACTCTGAAAATATTGGAGAATTGATTGTAGGCACTGCTTCGAATATACCTCTGCAAGGAAACTCCTATTTTGAAATGAGTTGTTTGATATTTTCGAAAAATGTCTTGCCATCACGTTCAATTAGTGAATTCAATGAGCAATTTATGACGAATATCATTGTGACGTTTCAATAACGCAACGCGCAAGATAATTGATTTATACATAGATCATCGTCGCTCATTAACTAATGATTGGCCAATATTCGACCGGTGCCACTTTTACAATAAACGGGAAGTTGAAAGTGACATTTGTATGGCTTGTGTAATTAATTTTCTGTTCACATTTATGGTATAGTCTATGCCATTGAATAATTATAAAGCAGGGTACAGATTATCGTTCAGAAAGCAATTATATATACATATATATGTATATTGTATATGTATATACATGTATGCATATTATATTATACATATTATATTATATATATTATATTATATTATACATATTATATATATATACAAATTTTATTTTGCTGGTATAATTATGATAATTAATATTCTATTAAGAAACATTGATTGGATACGAACAATTTCACGTTACCATTCGAACATTTGCAGATGACAGTATGTCATTCCGAGATTCGTTAAATATTTATTAAAAATCACTTCTTCCACCGTTGACTCATCGAAATTCTTGTTGACACACTTTTACGTAGGCTAACAATGCGCCACAGTTTCCTCGCTTTTCCGTACGTCGTGGAATCCGTGCAAATATTGTTATAATTGGAAAATGGTAAAGAGCTTGCGACGATTCAATCGGTGGAAAATCAACTGGGAAAGTTGAAGAAGTGTATTATAATGCGTTTCAATGAAACAGCGCGCAACTATATTCCAACCATTAATAACGATAAAGGCAATACCTTGTGCGCAACAATCACGATTGTTCGGCGCATTACGCGGATATCCAAAGATTATTATATCATCGAATTACTGTTGGCAATGTACAGTGAGCGTTAAATCATAATGAACTGTTCACACAATAGTTTATTTCACACTGGCACGTTCGGATTCGAACCTGCTATCAAGAACTCGTTTTTGTCAGCAACATTTTCTTGTCTCTCGAATACGGAAACTCGAATTATTTGTCTAAATCTCGTTTTGAGATTCATAAATTTTAAATGTTGTTCCAAAGCGTTAACAATTGAAAACAATAAATATTTTTCACGATATCGCATGTTTGTTTCCATCGATGAGAAATAAATTGTGATTTGTAATACGATTCTGCAGCGATCATTTTTATTTGTTGTGGAAGCATATTCAGTTCTCGTTCAATTTCGATCGAGCTAGAATTTCGTTGAACACTATTTATTGAATTTCAAATAGATTTTAATATAAACTCAGTGAAACGGAATTGCCAGTTGTGGAAAAATCTATACACATCTCCTACTAATATTCACAAAACAAATGGGCTCTCGTTGCAGTTTCGTTTCATTATAATTTCAAATGACATTAACGATGTTCTGGAGGAGGTACGATGGGAGACAAAAGTACAAGAAATTCGAAATCCATCAATATATTGGCAATTGAAGCCATTCATGAGTATATTTTGCATTTAAAAAATAGATTAATT
>CM052335.1:2610433-2664628 GCA_028455595.1 Lasioglossum vierecki | reverse complement strand
TCTGGCTCGGCTAATGGCGCCGCCACGCTAAGCGGGACCTGTCGCTGAGTCGGACTCCGTTTGCTCTAGCCGCGCTCTGATTGGTCTGTGTTTTTTGTTAATAACTCCTAAACAAAGCCGCTGGCGTCATTTTTGTAAAGGAAAATGTCGCTTCAAATGACCCAAGGAACCTCCCATTTCCGGGAAATACACGAATTTTGGGACACCCTGCATGTCGTCCCACTTGTTCCGGTGCCACAGTGTTCCCAATCAATTCATTTCCCATAGACTTTTTCAAATGCATATCAAAAATAAATTTATTCGCTCGTAATGACGCTTTCTCAAAATATTATTGTATATAATATTGATGTGTGAATTACAAAACGGACTTGGACTTTTCAGGAATGATAAATCTTCCAGAAGTCAAATCCAAAACTATTGCTTTTACAAAAAGAATTGTTATTGCATAAATTTTAGGAAATTTTCTCTAGTTTAATATTGTATATAGATGTTTTTATTATTAGGCGCCATTTGTGCTATATGGTGACGCAAGCGGCGAAGATATGAGGTGGCAAAGGTGAAATTCGGAAAGAGCACATTGAATTCTATAAAATTACACATTTTTAAAACTCCCCGAAAACTTTCCAGGTAAAACTACCAAATGACTGTAGTGTTTCACAAGATCAATAATTACCACAAAATAATTTTTGACCGTATTTGCTGGGTTTCGAATGGCAGTTTTCAATTCGTATTTACCGCCTAGTATCGATTTAAAAACTTTCGATCACTGTGTCTGATTGGCTGTTTGTCAATATACGTCATTCCTGTGTTTTTTACTGGTTCTCTCCTAACGTTCGTATGTTTTAGTCTAGTTCCTACCAACATGGGATACAACAACACATTTAAATACTTAAGTATTTAACATGTGAATGTATAAAACATGTGAATGTAGGAAAGAACCAATGCAAAAACATAGGAACGACGATACTAGGCAGTAAATACGAATTGAAACCTGCAATTCCAAACCCAGCAAGTACGGTGAAAAATTATTTTGTGGTTATTATTGATCTTGTGAAACACTTAGTACAACATTCAATATTTTTCAGACACAAAATTTCTCTTGAAGATGATCCATACTTGGATCGAAACGTTGAGGAAAATTTTATAAATTGCAAAATTGTTTTATTTTTGACTTTTGGATCGCACCTGTGCGCCGATAACATAAACTAATTTCTATTAATTCTTTACGATCGACAAAACGGAATATTGATAAATCTTCTTAATGGAATAGGCTTATGGTGACCATAAAATTGATGTCTCTTGTTGTATACCAACGATAAGATTTTCTCTAGTATTAGTAATCATACATGTAATCTAAGTGTTTCAGTTCGTCACTCTATCTTCAGTTCGACTTTCTGTCTTCTATTTCTCATCCTGGAACTTCGTCCCTTACTGACCATTATATCCCTAAAACAACCCCCACTTTACAGAATTAAAACCTATATTTTCTGCTGATTTCTTCTTCTCGCGAGCATTCTTTTCTCAGTCTCATTTCGCTTCTGATCAATCTTACCGAGTCTTATCCAGACTACTAAGTTCTTTTTGTATAACGTTTGTAGTTTGTATTTCGCTCAGAAATTGTACTTAATAAATATACACATATTAAGTATCCGGAATCCAACCCTCGCACAATAAATCCTTAATGACAACGCAGGGATTGAACAATAGATCTCTGCATAATAACAGCTCCTCCTCACACCACGAGTATATTTCAGCGTGGTCTAACTCGGACAGAAAAGTTTTCTCGGTGAACAAGTGCGCCGAGCGCCGATTCGTTCTACGCAATTAGGAATACCTTTGTTTGTCATCTCGTTTAAGGACTACCCCAGACGAATTGCCAGGTTGAATCGATTACTCGGGCCGAGAAGTTAAAATACCTTGGATCGCTGGTGGTTAATGATGCTAATTTCAACGGCGTTACACAATTTCGCCGTACAAACGACGTTCTCGTAACAGTTCGCGAGGGCGCACGAATGCGTCGATAATGATCGCTCCCCTATTAAACCGTAGGAAGTTCCAATATGCGAAGGCAAACATTTGGCAGTAATTACGCGAAGGTATACCCAAGTATTAGTATTACTCGAGCGACGTACAACGTGAAACAATCAGCTGGGATGTGCCTGCGCAGGATCCCGGGGATCGATAACGAACGAGTCGTCAGCGATCGTTCAAGTTTGATGATATATAGTCGTCGGTCCAACAGATACGAAATCGCAAGGTACACAAAGAGACAGATACAGAGAGTGGGCTCGAAAAGAGGAGCACGATTAAACGGGAGATCGCGGCACTGGTTAAGAAATTGACGTTGACCCGTAATCTCGTCGAGACTCGTTGCGGAGCCGAGGAAGAAGGGATGGAGAGGGCAAAAGAGACATGGTGAAACCAGTATGAAAGATAGAGAGAGAGAGAGAGAGAGACAGGAAATTGAGCATAGAATTTCTCTTGGTAGTGAGAAGACCGTGAAATCCGGACAGGCTTGTTTTATTTTTGTTTCTCTCGACGACCAGCACTACCCACCAGCCCTGACAGCCTTCTCTTTTTTTCGTTCGCAAGGCACCGAAGAAAGATCCGGTTATGCGGGCGAAACATTCCCGTTTCCTCGGGACTGGAAGCCCCGAGGAGGAAGCCATCGAGATAAGTAAACGGTCGCAACCGCGTGGCGTAATTCTTTAAACGCTGCAGCTGCGGTGCTAGGCGAAGGATATTTCTCATGAATGTTTCAAACGAAATTGCGGATCTAACCCCACGGCGGGACTAAATCATTTGAACCCTCTCCGTGTACCCCCACCAGACCCGTCTACCCTATCTTTTCCTATACCTCCTACCCCAAACATCCTCCACCCACTCATCCTCTATCCGCGCACGGCGCGGCGTTTCGCCATCTTTTCTCACTCAATCCCCTGCCCCTCTAACCGTCTACCATGCCCACAGGTATTTCCTTCTTCGGCCTCTCTCTCTCTCTCTCTCTCTCTCTGTGTTTCCCCTTTGCTATCCATTCCGTTCGCCATCCACTCTCGTTTCTCGTTCAGGACTTTTTCCCCTTGAACCCCCATCGGTTCATCCAGTTACCCTCCATCCGGTTTCTCTTTCTTTCGATTCCCGGTCTCACGCGTTCCTTTCTCTTCTGTTCGCTCGGGACCACCGCCAAACTCGGTTTTTCCGGAGGTGGAGGCTATGTGCACCATCGACCAACGTAGTTACGAACTACCCGCTCGCTAGCTGCTCTGAATGGGTATCTATAATGCATGGCTTGCCTTATTCGAGATTTTCGATCCTCGGCGAGGCTTAGCTTTCCGGCCCGGCCGCACCCCGCCCGGTAAACCGGCCAAGAAGGAATAATGAATTCTTAAATATTCGCTTAGTCCGAATAGGCGCGGGCTTGCGTATCGATCTGACGGCGAAAAATACTGTGGCGATACCCTTCCGAACACTATCCTGCCGTCTTTACGGAACGATCAGCCTGCGCCGTGACTCATCGGACTGGCACCGCGTTAGAGCAATTGATGCGTAACGTTACTATACCCCGAGGATATACCGACGGACAAAAGGCTTCGGCCTAACAATAAGCGAAATCAATTCCGAGGGCGAGATTTATGGTTCGACGTATATATTGTGTATATAGAAAGTATACATTGATACAAAAAAATATGCATTGAAAGGAATTAAGGAAAATTTGAAATCTCCGAAACACTTTCGTACATGTCTGTGGTGATATTCAGGAAGAATTGAAATCTCTATACATAGAAATTTCAATATCCTTCATTTCTTTCAATGAAAATACGTGATTCTGCATAGAAACCTGTTTACATTCCTAAGAGTGAACATTCACCCATTCAATATTTCCACATACTGTAGAATTATTCATCTTTTTGTGTCCATGTCGTGAAATGTATTTCTATAAATTGTGACGCTATAATTGAAACATAATGTGTTGATTTCTTTCAATGAAAATACGTGATTCTGCGTAGAAACCTATTTACATTCCTCAGGGTGAACATTCACCCATTCAATATTTCCACATACTGTAAAATTATTCATCTTTTTGTGTCCATGTCGTAAAATGTCCCGACTAGAAATTCAGTTAGGCATGCCTAAAGACGAATGTGGGCCTAATGCGGAAAGAATGGTGTATGCCTAATATATATCATATTTCTATAAATTGTGACGATATAATTGAAACATAATGTGTTGATTCAACGTGTAAAATAAAAATTGGCGAATTTTTATCCTAATCTCTTTTACGTAGCTATTTTTGAGGAGCGTACGAGAGTGTAAGGAGATGTTCGTTTAAAAAGAAAGATCGTTATTGTACTCGTTAATCAGAACGACCTGATTCACTTGAGCATAAACAGGCGGGTGCGTGATCGCGTATAGAGCGAAGTGATTTCGCAGTCGAGACAGGTGGTTTGATCCGGGCCAGAATCGGCCGGCGGAACTTCCGGAATTTTCGATGAACTCTTCGAGTAGGTCGGTCGAATGAGGGAGGAAAGATATTCGTCTATTCAATGTACGCGAAAGGGGGGTCCCGTTGTCGACGTCGACGACGACAGGATCCATCGGGATTCCGCTGAATATCGATAGCGCGAATTCCGTGCCGAACTAACGGGAAGGAACCTTAAAGTCGGTCTACTCGTTGGCGTGCCGATCTCGTTCACACGTCCTCTATTCAATTATCGGACGTTCAGCACTCTCCATTCGTGCGTGTTCGCAGTTGCATCAGCCCTGCATACTTGGGGAAGCGGGCCTAGCCCGAATTCTACCCCAACCGGGCCAGCAAATTGATCCCCCAACAGAATTAACCCACGTTATTCTTATTCGATGGCTATTTAGCACTCGTCCGGCACTTCAGTCCATTCTCTCTAGCCGTTGAAATATTTACAACGTTCTGCATTTTTCCCGAAAATGCTCCAGACCTTGCTCACCACCTGCTGTATTATTTTTCTTCGCAACTACGATCGACATCTCTATATAATTTTCAAACAAAAATGTACAATTATATTTATTGTACAGTCAGCGATAATACTATGGGACACCACCCAAAACGAAACAACTATGCGTTATACAGGGTTTCTCAAAATTCCTTTAACATCCGGAAATTGGAGATTCTTGAGATCATTTAAAGCAACATCTTCCTTTGTAACAATATCGTCCGCGGCTTTGTTAAGGAGTGATTAACGAAAAACACGGACCATTCAGAGCGCGACCTAGACGCGTGTTGGCACAGTTCACCAATTTACAGTTGCCGCGCCGCACAGTGCGTCGGAATGCCTGTTTTTTGGACAAAAATCCATATCTCAAAAACTAAAAGTGATATAAAAAGATGTTTGAAATAAAAGTTATAGGGTATAGGGAAGAGTATACGAAGATTGTATCTGTTTGATTTTGTTGTAATCTTGAGAAGTTCTATGAAGGTCACTTTAAAAATTTTATACGGTAATGTATATTTTTGATCATGTATTCTAATAGGTGAGGTTAAGGCATTTTCAAGACACTACAAAAACATTATTTTTGTATAAACCGTTGTCAAGATATAAGCATCCATAGTTGGCGTCTCGCCTATAATGGTATTGAATATATGTATTACTATAAATAAAACAAAAGTCAAAATTAAAAAATCGATTATTTAGTAACCGTGTTTATTTTCGTACGGTTTTATAATAAATAATGATGATAATTATAATAATAATAGTAACATTAAATCATATCTATATTTAATCTGTATCCTGTATCTGTTTATTTTCGTACGGTTTTATAATAAATAATGATGATAATTATAATAATAATAGTAACAATAAATCATATTTATATTTAATCTGTATCCGAGTCATCACTAGAGTCAACGCTATCAGAATCTAAATTTTCTAAACATGCATTTGCCTCAGAATTTAAAGAATCACGGTCATGTGCAGGGTTAATAAGATATATTTCTTTCAGGTGTCTTTCTAAATAAATAATTTTAAAAATTAAAGGAGCAATCTCAAGCAGAAAACTTTTGTAGAATTCAATAAAATATAGTCCTGCGAATATTTTCTAGCAAAAATCCCAAGTGTCATGTTTTAGCTTTTTTGAGAAAAGCTTAGTTAAAGTTATAAGAATTTTCGATTTCGCGATTTAAGAAACGGGTCACTTTAAAGTAATAAAATACGATAAATAATAATTGTACAAACCGCTAGGGAGCTAAAATAACAAGTACACACCTTGATCTAAATGATCCAACACAATTTATTTAATTTTGCACTTTACAATATGCTGTGTACAGTTTTCCTTTCAGGTACGCGTAATTGAAGTTATAATGAACGAAATAGTCGTGTCAGATTATGATGAAAGGAACGCGTTCTGTGTCAAGCAATGTTCAGTTTTCTTTTTTCTGGCGATTGTTCATGGTATGTTTATGGTATGTTTACAATAAATTCCTGTAAACAGATATACATTTTAAAAACATTGATTTTTATATTTTTGTCCCTCTTGCCCAACGAACTGTGCGCCGGACCAACTGCGCCAGGAAGCGTCTAGGTCACGTTCTGATTGGACTGTGTTTTTCGTTAATAACTCCTTAACAAAGTCGCAGACGGCATTTTTGCAAAGGAAAATATTGCTTCAAATGATCTCAGGAATCTTCAATTTTGGGATGTTAAAGGAATTTTGATACACCCTGTATAAAGAAATTTCATCTTTTATACAGAGTGTTGTTATTTGCTTCTGGGGAGTCGTTCCACGCACTGTTTTCGTTAGAATTTCTATGAACTTGAAAGTTACAAAAGCTTGACCTCTTGTTAGCCGCGACAAATCTATGAGACAATTTCTCGCAAACAGTGAAAGCGAAAAGATCATCAATGAAATATTCTTTTAAAGTGTCATTAATTGAAGTAAATAATGTAAGCAAAACCTGAAAAATATTAATCAACTCGCAATATTTGTGTTTATACAAAATGCCACGAGGAAAAAAATTAAATGAAACAAAGATTAAAATTATTAATAATTTGCAAAATGAAAATCATTCAGTGATAAAAATTTCCGAAATTCTTGGAAGAAGCCGTTCAGTAGTTTATAATTATTTAAAAAATAGTGAGAACTATGGTAAATAGAATCCAAGAGCCCGTCCGAAGTTGACAACTGGACGAGACAGACGGAATGTTTTACGACATGCATCGAACTCTACATTAACGACAGGACAAATTGTGACAGAAACTGGCGTATAAACAAGTGTCAGGACAGTACAACGTATAATAAAGCCTTCAAATAATTTAAGAAGCCGTAAAATGTTGAAAAGACCGCCGCTAACTAACCGCCATAAAGAAGCCAGATGAAAGTTTGTAGAACAACGGGTGCATTGGCGTAAGAAATGGAGGAAAGTAATTTTTTATGACGATAAACGGTTTACTTTTGTTTCCGTTTTTTTCTTTTTTTCTTAAATTAAAAAAAAAATTTTGATTATTATTTTCATTATTTAGGAAAAGAGGAATTGGCACTGCAAAGGTGACAAATGGGTGGAAGAGGAATTGATTTGGGCGACAAAAAGATATCATGGAAAAATTTAAATATAATTTATTTCCATAAAAATAAACAGCAGGAAATACATAAATAGACTTGATAAGCACTTGTCAAAACATGCTCAGTCCATAGCCAACTAAAAATACATTTTCCAACAAGACAATGCAGCTGTGCATTCGGCAAAGATAATACAGACCTACTTTAAAAATAAGAAAATATATGTTATACCATAGCCAGCGAGATCTCCCGACTTAAATATCATTGAAAACCTTTGGGAATACTAGCCAGGGAGGTTTATGCTAAAGGAAACCATTCCAGTACTGTAGAACAATTGAAAAACTGCGTTGAAACGGTATGGAAGAAAATTAAGTAAAAAAACTATTAAAAACTTGTATAAATCTATTCCAAAAAGAATGTTACAGTCATGAAAAATAAAGGTGGCAAACACAAAATATCAAACACTATAATAACTTCCCTATAAATCGGGAAGTTAATAACCGATGAAGTAACGATTACAGAAATTGCGAAAGAAATTGGTCGAAGCAGAAAAGCTGTATATAACGTATTAAAAGATGTGGATAACTACAGCAAAGGAAAAGCACTGGAAGGCCAGCAGCCCTATCGCACCGTCACACAACAGCAGTACTTCGTGCTGCATCTAATTCTTGTGCTACTGCGAGAGAGATTGCTTGCAAAGCTGGTGTACAAACTAATATTCAAAATGTTCGACGCGTGCTGCAAATGAGTAATATTATAAATCGATCAAGAATAAAAGCGAAGCCACGATTAACAAAGAAGCATAAGGAAGCACGCCTTGAATTTGCGAAGAAACATATATGTATACTGGAGGGAAACCTGGAGGAATATAATCTCTACAGATGAAAAATGGTTTTGTCTGGATGGTTCAGATAACAGTGCCTACTATTATTATGACATTCGAAAAGAACAATTAACAAAAATTAGACGAAAAATGAAAGGAGGTGGAATAATGATTTGGGCCGGCATAGGTTACAAAGGAAAAACGGATATTAATTTTATACAAGGAAAAATGAATAGTGCAAGTTATTTGAGATTAGTAAAAAACCAAATTGATAAGTATGCATAATGCATTGCAGGTCTAAAATTTGTGTTCCAGCAAGGTAATGCTTCCGTACACACGGCAAAAATTATTCGTGAATATTTTTCAAAAGAAAAAATTCCTGTTTTGGAATGGCCGGCGTGATCCTCGGACTTCAATATACTTGAAAATTGTTGAGCATTAGTATCAAGAGCTGTCTACGCAGAAGCTAGACAATTTGAAAATTTAAATGACTTAAAAATCAGTATTAAAGAGGAATGGAAAAATTTATCACAATTTTCAATTAAAGTACTGTATAAATCCTTACCAAAAAGGATGATAGAAGTAATTGAGAACCACGGAGGTTCCACACATTATTAAACACACGTACAGTTATATCATTTTCATATATGTCTATTTTAAATTTATATAATATGGAATATTTTTCAGATGTGCTATCATTTTGTAGCTATTTGTGTGTTTACATTCCTCCTAAGAGAATATCTCGTAGAAATTCCAATATAGATAGTGTTTTCATATTAGTAGAAGGCAGTCTTTCTGTATCATTGACACATTTCCTGTACCGTAATTATAACGCGAGAAATTAAAGATAGCACGCTCTAGTGCTACATTTTTCTTTGGGAGTGTAGTATTGTCGCGGACTGTATGTCCTTTTTGAAATTGAAGAGCTTCCTGAACCGGAGCCACCCGTTAAATAAGGGAGCAGACAAAAAGTAAGTTAGATTTTCGCGGAGACTAAAGTGCACCTTCAAGTGCACGCGCCATTTGTAATTGCGTAGCGTTTAGGCAAGCACCGCAGCATTGTCGGAACGTGTATGTACTTAAGAGCTAATGGCGTAAAACAATCATAAAGTGCACTGCGTTAACATCTACAAACGCGGGAAATACGCTTGTTAGCTGCAAGGATCGTTTGCTTGCAATTATAACGAACAGCAGTTGAAGTAACGTTTTCATTCGTTTTAATAAGCCTCGGGATGCTCGGAAGGATGAAAATGTTTCTGCTACAAGTGTGCAAGAAAATATCTGATTATATCGATTCGTCCATGTACTATGTGTATAATTGAGTATCGTTAGCAGTGATCGTTGTCGAGGAATCATCAAAGATCCGGACAACGCGGAAGATCTTCCTCTCGACGTATCGTGGTCTCTCTCTCGTTGGAATTTTATTTCTTCCCGTCTTTTATCGCCTTCGTTCGCGGAACTGTTACAATGTTACGTTATCTAAACGTTCAAAAGAGTAATAACATAAAGAGACGTAAATTGCGAACGTATTATTATTAAGTGTTGCACAAAGTAGCAAGCGACGAGCCGCGTAATCGGGCAAAGAGTGGTAAAAATGTGTTGCGCGATAAGTTCGGAACACCTAACTGAAGTTACTTAAATGCGGCCGAAGATATAATGTTGCAACTAGAGAAAATGTAGAGAAAATGTGTTATAATTCAATTATTTAATTATATAATAATAATAAGTTCTTTTTAATTGTAGATTATTGTGTGTGCAGGATATTCCATATACGTGCTCTTTCAAAGTCTTAAAAATTTTCGGATTCCACTTCCGGATACACATTCGTGACGTTTTTCCGATTAAAATAATACCAAACACGATACAGTTCGGGTTTTTCATGACTGTTTAATTCACGATTTAGTGGAACTAAATCTGAATCGACCGGACGAGGCACGAAATGTAATAGCTCGTTGTTTGCCGCGGTTCAGCGAGGCAAATGTGTCGTTCACCTCGGCCGCGGCTGAAAAATTTTCTCGGCCAGCCAGGCCATTTTTGTGGGTAAAACCTTCGTCTCCGCCGCCTCCAGGAGGGGATGCTAAATAAGGGGAGTGTAGTTTGCATAACTGCCTGAAATGTAGAAAAAACGTGAAAAGGTCGCGAAACATCGGTATATTTGGCAATAGCGAAACCAGCCGAAATTTACTCGCGACGGAACACATTCACCGTTTATCGAAGAGCCGAAGCGGGCATTGTACCTTTTTTTCTAAGTGCGGAAATGTTTTGTGCATACCCCAGCCCCCCTGGAGGTCCGGGGTTATGTGGGACTGTCGAGAGGACCCTCCGGCCAGCCTCATACCACGAAAACCACACTCCCACCTAAGCTAATTTAAGGGGGGCCAGGATCTCAATCGAACTCAACTGGGCACCCCCTAAGAGAGCATCGTACCTGCCTCAACCCAAGGCACTAGGATGAGGGGACATTTTACTATGCTCTTAAACGATTCGAAATATCCGAGTGAAATTTCCACTAAAATTCATTATAAAAAGTCAATTTTTCAAAGAAGACTCCCCTTATTATTAAAGGGTCTTCGTATATTTGATTCTTGAGGATTGGAATGGACACTCTTCGATGCGAATACGTAATTAAAAAGAAACTTGTGCTTTGTACTTGTGACAGTAAATATTACAAATGGTTCCCCTAAACGGGTCTTCTATTAAGAGGTGTTATTTTAAATTTCGCGTTATTTTACCACGTTTTTATTAACTCGCTTTCTTGTTTGTTTGTTTGCTGATGAGCTAAAGACTTGAAATTTTCCACACAGCTCAGAACTGGATAACAATGCAATAATTCAAAAAAATAAAATTTTTTAAATCACGCTTAGGATTTATACACTATTTTTAAATATTTCCTCTCCATCTCTCGCCGCGCGACGGTCGATGGTATTTCGCCGAGATAAGGGAAAGCCAATCCGCGCGGCAGAGCGTTCCCTACTCCACTACGCGTTCCGACTCCAATTCATACCAACTCCACGGACCCACTTCGGGCCGCAGGAGCTTTGTGTATTTTCGTACGTGGAGGTAAATAATAATAAATAATTTCAACCATTCGCTGTTCCTTCACGCAACCGCTCGCGTTTGTCTTCGATTCATACGTGTGTATTACATTGACTTTATTGGTGCTTTGAAACCGGTAATTTATAGTAAGCTTAGTGAGTATGCAAAGTAGTAATAAAGAGTGATACAAATATTAACACAAGACTAAAAAGCAAACAATAATTATTTAAATAAAAATAAATTTTTTAAAATATTTTAAAAAACGGACTAAAACGGACTAAAAAGTATAAAATAATTTTTCCTAGTCCTATATAGATTCCCCACCTCGTACAAATAGTCCTGAAAATTTGTGATTGTCCTGAATTGTGAATTCTTAATAGCTATGAAAATACTCGTAAGATTTAAAACGGAAGACCTGAGGCGCAAAATGCATCAATTATCTATTGCATGCACTCCACGTTTTTCGTTTTAAATCTTACAAGTATTTTCATAGCTATTAAAAATTCTGTATGGGACTAGGAAAAATAATTTTAT
Source organism: Lasioglossum vierecki (assembly GCA_028455595.1). NCBI lineage: Eukaryota > Metazoa > Arthropoda > Insecta > Hymenoptera > Halictidae > Lasioglossum > Lasioglossum vierecki. Next base: position 2,652,708 of record CM052335.1, on the reverse strand, counting down.
AGTTTTCAGTCCGTTTTGTTTTTATTCGCAAATCTTAGAATTGTCGCTCTTTTCCGCGAATACATAATTAAATAGACTTCGTGCTCTAACAGTAAATATTTCAAACAGTACTCCTAAACTAATTACGTTGAAATGCTAATATTCGTAGAGTCGAACATGGGCAAGATATGCGCGAGGATATTTCCCGGTGAAAATTACAAATCACTGAGCCCGTAGACCGAGATTGAGGTGGAAATGCGCCGATCGTTCTTGCGTGTACTCGTTCTTACCAGCCAAAGTCCTAAAGTCTTTATTTGCGTTTCCTGACAAGCAGAGAGGAACTAGCCAGACGAAGATGGCGTGACGGAGCAAGAGAGAAGCAAGGGCCGAGGAAAGCCCAAGGCACTTTGAAAGTAGGTATTTACGATCGTGTACTCAACGTATACAGAACCACGGAGGCGGGAACGAAAGGATTTGCGAGTAATTAGTAGAATGCAATTAGTTAATGGTCATGAGGGAAGACGACGGTTTCAGACCTTATAATCCAGCCCACTTCCCTATGTCAGTTTTCTACCCATGGGGGCAAAAAGTTGGGAATTCGGGACGGTCAGTTTGCGACAATTAGTCTACTTGCTTTGAGCTACTTTACGTTGCGAGAAAGGTGATCCAACAGCTCGCGCAAGAATTTTCGACGGAATTACCTGGAGCGATAACTGAACGAAACTCTCAGTTGCAAACCAAATTTAGAGTCACATCGTAATCTTGGTTGTTAGCAGTAAAAGCATATTAACAAAATTCAAACATGTTGCAGAATTTTTTCAATTCGTTTCGTTCCAAATCGTTTGCCACATTTCCAGATAATGCGCGATCGAGTACAGCGAAATTACATCAGTGTAATATCTACGCGCGTCGACCTCAATAAATGTTCATTTTATTGACTAGTGAAAAAATTTCACCATACTATTTCCAGTTATTCGAACGCGATATCGACGATCGATGTCGTGCGTTGTTGTTGTTAAAATGAGGTGAAAAAAATGGACAAATATTTACTTGTATATCAACACAATTTGGTTGATCAGAATTAATAAATTTATTGGTACACATTCGACTGATTTTGATTACTACATAATGAAATTACCGAACAGCCAAACAGGTGCATATGTGTACTCGGAAATTACATAATTATGAGGTCCATGCCAGCAATAAGAATTGTTATTGTCAAATATTCCAGCAGCGGTTTACGAAATGTTTATCGGTTCGATCATTTTTTAAGACTTGCAACAGAGAAGCCTAACATTCTGCACACGCGTTTTAGGGTGGTAAGCGGAAAGGGGGTAGGGGATGAAATAAAAGATCGTTAAAGGGAGACGTTGTTGCAATAGCAAAGACACGGGAATTCCCCTTAATTCGAAATCTCGGTGGTGTTCGAGCCTCCATTCATTACCCTCGCCCCCTTTGCTTTCGAGTCGTTCTCACCCCCGTGCCATTCTTTATCCAGAAATCTGAATCCCCATTCGGAACGAGCATCCAGCCAGGGCGCGGTGGTCGGGGGCCGCACAAACGTGACCTCTCCGATGGTGGTGTAGCGAATGCAAAATAAAATGCATTGGGAATTACGTATATCCCCGTGTGTTCGTCGAAGTGAAATATTTCCTATCGAGAAGCATTCCAGAGGTAACGGCATTCGGTCAGGCGCGGGGGCTGGGTTTACTCGTGGGAGCGAAAGTTTCGCTAAAACGTTTCCGCTGATAAATCTTGTTTACAGATGGGCAGGCTCAGGTGATGCGTGCACTCGGTCTCGTCAAAACTTAAAGTACGCGAGAAACTTTCGAAATTCACGCGGGACCGATGCTACGTGCCGCATCCGGCTAACACCAATAATTGTCAAAATGCCGTGCGTCGCGTCGCGCCTTTGCCATCCAGGAACACGCCGTGCAGAATGCCAACACCATAACGCGCTATCTCCTCGGAAGATTGTCTATCAGCTGCGATCAACTCTTATTAACGAAGACAGCCGACAAACGTTCCCTTACGTCGAGAGGCCGCGCACAGAATTGCACTTTGCGCCCAATTTATTCGGGATTTGTAATTGTCGTGTACTTGTGTCATCACTGTGAAATAATGAACGACGTGGATAAACCCTACATGTTATTAGATACGTAATTATTTCACTGAATTACTTGCACTTTTTTCTCTGTATACTAATTATTTCTATATAGGGATAAAAATATGGTGTTCCGTCGCAAAGGAACCGTCCACGTAGTTTTTTTTCTTGCGAACAATATTTACGGTATGTACGTGTCGAGAAAGCCTTTTAGAGGATTAACTAAACAATTACCTCATTCTACCGTCGCCCAAATGAGTTTCTTTCCGCTGTTGAATTTAGAATTTAATAAAAACGAAAGCCTTACTGACTCACTCACCTATCAACGCCCAGGCTAAACCCTTGGCCTTAGAAAGCTGAAATTTTGCACAGAGGTTTCCTTTATGATCTATACAAGAGATAAGAAATGATATTTCGAAATTCAACCCCTAAGGGGTGAGAAGGGTTTGCAACGTTTGTATGTGTGAGGAATATATTATTCGTGATCTGATTTACATCATACTTGGTCTTTCTTAATGCTCATTGATATAATCTGAATTGGGGTGAATGGGGGGTTAAAAGGTTTTATGGAGAAACAATATCAATTTTCGAGGGCATTAAACAGTTTCCTGTACGAGCGAAGCCGCGGGGGGAAAGCTAGTATACCATAAATCTGGTTCCAACAATGGTCGGCAAGTCAAGCATCGCCCCTCTCTTTCTCTGAAATAGGCCTCGCGTAGAGCCATGGGAAAGAGAGTTAAACATTCTTGAGGATGCTGATTGATAAATGCAACTTTCGACAGGAATCTATCAGTGCGTTTTCTTCCTCATCGCGTATGGACAGGAAGTCGAGAGTTCCGACAGTTCATTCTTAAAACTTTCGGACAAAAAATATTATTAAATCCGCGGGTAGACAAGTACAACGCACCGGTCGTTGTCTTGCCAATTATTCAGTTTGCATATTAGACTTGCATTGTGGTATTTCGTTGTCCAGAGAACAGGACAACTAACTGCGTTAGCGTCTAAGGCAGGACCTACTAGAATTGCCTTACTGACGAGTCCACTAGCAGGTTCGGGACGAAACGCTTTCTTTAACGTTTTCCCCTTTAATCAAATCAATCGTTGTCTTTCGCGATCACATGATCCATTGAACCGGCTACTCAACATTAATTTTGCGCGTAGTAAAACATTCGTGCGAGGGCATTCGCAAGGTTGAAGAGTGGTTAGAGAAGTTGAGGAAAAAGAGAGAAAAGAGAGTAGAAATAAACCAAAGAGAATACCAAACGAAAAAATGCAAAAGTTAGGGTATGGGGAGAGAAGCAATAAGTATGAAATTAAGTGGGTTAGTGTTAACTAGGATACTGAATGAGCAGTACAGGGTAGGAATGGGGTTCCATGGAAATCACCGACACAAATTTCACCGGCACCAGATTTGACCGATGACTACTTTGGCCGACAACGGTCAAATGTGTCGGTGAAAACCGTATTGGTGATTTCCATTGGAGCCATGATCACCGACACAGTTTTCACCGAAAAATTTTCACCGACTCCAGATTTCACCGCCAACGAATTTAACCGACGACACCTTTAGCCGACAGTTTTCACCGGCAACATTTCACCGACTCCAGATTTGATTGACAACGAATTTAACCGACAACGCATTTAAGCAACAACGACTTTGACCGACACGAATTTCCTAGACACAGTTTTCACCGACTCTAGATTTGACCGACAACGAATTTAACCGACAACAATTTTAACCGACACAGTTTTTACCGACTCCGGATTTGACCGACAACGAATTTAATCGCGACGCATTTAACCGACAACGATTTTAGATTCGTTCCCGATCAAATTTGTTGTCGATCAAATCTGCTGTCGGTTAAAGGGGTTGTCGGTTAAATTCGTTGTCGGTCAAATCTGGAGTGGTTGAAATATTGTCGGTGAAAACTGTGTCGGTGATTTCCATGGGATCCGTAGGAATGCGTGAGACACAGAAATGAATGAGAGAAGGTATGGACCGAATGTGTGAAATAAGATAGTTTTGCACAGATAGGTTAATGTAAATCAAGTCACATTTCTCAGCTGTAAGGCTGAGATGAAGCAAATTATTATTATTATTATATTAATTATTTCTTTGACCATAACATTTCATTTCGTTCATCTTTTGATATATTTGTGATATTAATAATAATCTTCGTCATCTGCGAACATTCTACGCTATTCTCACTCGAGCCATCTCACTGGATATCTACCGAAGCACATGCTTCGACTCGTACAGAATAATTATTGTCACGTTAACAAATATTCCATATCCGAGGAAGAAGCTGGAAGTGATCGAACGACGCAGTTTACGAGCTATCTGAGAAGTAAGACCACTCTAAGCTGACGGTATTACCTTACGCGAAGAATAGAATATGATAGTAATCACCATTATTCTTCGCGAGGTATAATGTAATTTTATTAGGTAATACTGTTCCGAAAGGACGCCGAATAAATTGAAGTACGTCACGGGAGTGTGGTATATATAGCGTCTTTACGAACCTCCCTCAATAAGGGAACGAACAAGTGGTCACTCACAAGTCGAACGTAAACGGCCTCGTTGCTGAAAATATCGATTCCATTTACAACGAGTCTATTCCCAGGATGACACTTTTTCGAGGTAGAATAGAAAAGATCCGAGCCCTGCACGTACGATCCACTTCCGCTGAATCCGTGTAATGAATAAGTTCGCCCTTTGTCGGAATGAACTGCTTCAATGGAATGGAAAGGGAGCGGCTCTATTATTCGGCTGAAAATTTACTAGCGGACCCCGACTTTGGCTAAAACCGACGTGGATATTTTTACGGGGGCCGATTTCTCTTTGGAAAAGCGAAAAACAGTGTTCTACAGCAAGAGTAAATTGGATCATTGAATGGCCCCGGCTAAGATTTACAGTTCTCGTCCGTATCAGCATGATGTACGGTGAACATTTTTTCGCTACGACGAACTCGCGATTATACGCGGAGGGTAAATCACCCGAACGAAACCGGCCACCCCGAATATCTCGGTTATTATTGGCAATAAAGAAAAATGAATTGCAACTACCTTTCTAGAATTAGACCTAACGATTTGAAACCTAGTGAGATATTGGAACTCATTTGCTAGATAATCTGTATAAAATATTTCAAAGTTTCTATTGCTCTTAATTGTGAAGAAACATGTCAATGTTTTTGTAAAAACGAGGAAACAACATTTTCACCATGATTTAGTTTATAGGCTATTTGTTCGTTAATAGAACGCCACAATGGAATATCGTAAATTGATGTTTACATTGAAAAATAGACGTTGACAATCATCTCTGCACGGCAGAATAATCATGTATGTAAATTTAAGAGACGGACCTAATTTTTCACGAATAATTCGGAAGCGGATGAACAATCATGATACGCGAATGGAAAATTGATAACACGATGAAACGCTTTCGCAATTTTTATGATACGCAATAACGACGGAATTGCCGATGGAAGAAGAGCGCGTGAATTCGAAATTTAAACAGTTTAACCGTGGAAACGTATGCAACAACAAATTAGAGACTCTCCCGATGATACTTAATTAAAAATCAAATCGTTACGAACAGATGGAGGATGGAGCTGTTTCACAATTTAAGGCTCGATTTGAAATTGTCAACGATGAGTCCCGAAAAATATTTCAACATACAACCACTGGCACAATGTTTCCGATCGAAGCCTTTAATATCGGTTTTAGAGAAAACATTCACAATTTAGAAGTATAAAGTATTACTTTATGGAGTTAAAACTGATGGGAAATGAAAAGGGGCTTATTGAAGAATAAAAAAACAAGAAAATAACACAAGCATCCATTTATTCTAACAAAGAAACGAGAAAATAAACAAAATGTTATACGGAAAAAAGTTTCCGATTAATAGAACTGCTGGAAGAAAGTTTCCGATTCGATTTGCACTGTCCAATACCTTTGTTCAACAATTACTATTGCGTGATTCCTGTAGAGTTTTTTGCGCTGATTCAGAATCTGCCCTTAATTTTTCCCTTAGACGTATAGTTTTTAAGAAACTTAATTTGAAAAAGAAAATATATTTTTCAATTTTAAACACATATAGTCATGTTATTATACAAGATATTACATTGTACATTGTACCAATTGATTCTGTAGACTTTCCCGAATACAGTGATATCCAATATTAATACATTATGAATCTTTAAACATGTTTAAACAATCGTTAAAGATGGAGAGACAACCTTTTTACACCAATTTGTGAGGATATTTTTCAGTTTATCTTAAAAAATAAGGGTGCAGAGGAAAAACCAACTATATCACGCGATAGAGCAGATTTTTATCATGAGACTAACCCAACCCTAACCCTTTGAACTTAACAGGTCGATGTTTATTTCAAATCAGAAAGAAAAATATCTTCGCCCGACATGAGTTGCCACCAGTACCCCGCCGTATCTCCTCGTATCTGGTGGAAACTCATGTTGGGCGAAGATATTTTGCTTTCGGGTTCGAAAAAACGTCGACGTGTTAACTTCAAAGGGTTGGGGTTGGGTTAGTCTCAAGATAAAAGTCTGCTCTATCGCGTGGTATAGTTCGATTGTACGCTGCGACCTTATTTTTTAAGATACACTGGAGAATATCCTCACAAATTGGTGTAAAAATGTTATCTCTCCATCTTTAACGATTGTTTAAACATGTTTAAAGATTCATAATATATTAATATTGGATATCAATGTATTCGGGAACGTCTACAGAATCTATTGGTGCAAAGAAGAATGCAGTATCTTTTATAATAACATAACAATAGTTGTTCAAAATTGTAAAATGTTTTTTTTTCAAATTAAGTTTCTTAAAAACTGTGCGCGTAGGGGAAAAAGGGCAGATTATTAATCAGTGCAAAAAAACTCTGTAGGAATCACCCAACTGTAGGGAGAAGTCATCTCCGAGCGGCGAGAATTCCATCGAACGTCTCGTCGTACAGTTAGCGAGACAGCGATCTTTGTGGGCGAAAATGTGCCTACAACTCAGTTTTCCACCTATTCAATTGAAATTTTTTTTTAAATGTTCATGAAGGTCTATACTTTGATGACGTGCTGCGCAAAAATTGTTATCAAGAATCCTTATCTACAAAACTCAATAAATCCGATACTTTATCAGCTCATACCAAAAATTTGTATGTCCCAGCTGAGTTGCCGACGGTTCTTAACCCTAAACCGCAAAATTTTAAACTGTAAATCTAAAATATAGACCTTCACGAACATTATAAAAAAAATTTCAATTGAATCGTTGGAAAACTGAGTTATAGGCAGATTTTTAGCCACAGAGATCGCCTTCTCGCCCACTGTGAATTTTGTAGATAAGGATTCTTGATAACGATTTTTGCGCAGCACGTCATCAAAATATAGACCTTCACGAACATTTAAAAAAAATTTCAATTGAATCGGTGGAAAACTGAGTTGTAGGCACATTTTTGCCCACAAAGGTCGCTTTCTCGCCCACTGTGCGTCTCTAACGACGCGACAATTCGATATTTGTTATTTATTGATTTATTTGCGTTCTTCATATTTTGTAATATGCGATTTTTTATTATTCTAGTTCGACGTGTTGAAAAGTAAAGACGTGTTTGATCTTAGACGGAGACTTAAACGAGACAATTTTATCGATTATATCTTTTACATTTAAAATTAAAAGTTATTTGTTTGTGTTTACGGACGTGTTATTTTATTGACGACTTAAATCCTACACGACTATGATTGTTGAACAAATTTGGTGTTGGACAGTGTAAATCGAATCGGAAACTTTTTTCCAGCAGTTCTATTAATTGCAAACTTTTCTCCGTATAATATTTTCTTGTTTTTCATTCTTCAATAAGCCCCTTTTTATTTCCCATCAGTTTTAACTCCATAAAGCAATACTTTATACTTCTAAATTGTGAATGTTTTCTCGATAATCGGTATCAATGGCTCGGATCGGAAACATTGTGCCAGGGGTTGTAGATTTGTATGGTTTTGTATAGTGTGTTGGTATAGTCGCGGAATTTAGCTTTCGGCCGAGGAATCAGACTGTCGAGGCCTGCCTGAAATAATGAACTGTTATGAAGCGACAAAGCGGAACGGCGTCGCGGCGTCTTTGATGACTCCGAAGATATAAAAATGTAATAACGTGGACGAAAGGGGACGCGACAGAGAAAAGCATGGCGGTGTCTCGTCCAGAATGTCTATTTCTCAATTTGCGTTTTCAGCGTTTCCTTCGGAGCAGACAAATAACGACTTCATTACGGCCCTCGTCGGATATAAATGACATATTTGATTTGCGCCAAGGCCTCTCTCGTCGTCCTTCTCATTTATAAGGCGACGGCTTGCCTTCGGGCCAACCCCGCCGCTCTATTCCCTTAATGAGAGAGCCAACTCTTTTCTGATCGCTGATCTATCCGCAAATGGGAGGACATTTTCCGCATTAACCACCTGCAAACGTTAATTCGCCGTTCGACTACCCGGGATCCGACTAGCATAATTCCCCGTTGCCCCCGGAATTCGAGCGGTTTGACGGCTTAAAACGTCTCGACGAGCGAATTAATACATAGCTATCCCGCCACCAGCGATCAACGGCGAATTTTTATCTGTTGTCTGCGAGATCGATGCGAAAAATTACCGCCGCGTAGACGAAAATTGATTGCACACTTTCCAAGTTTTTCCTCGAGTGTTAAATCGGTCGGTGTCCAACTTTCCACTCCTCCAAGAAACTCCCGTTGTTTGGAAATCCTCTTCAACGATTTCTCCGTGGAAATCTTTCACAACTGATATATTAATTAGGATCAACATGTCTCTTATCTCGATCGTATTATTGTTAACAATAAATGTTTAATGCTCTCGGCGCTAAGGTTCGATCAATTATTGCAAGAAATCAATTATTACGAGAAATCAAAAAAACAACTTTGCAAATTAGCAAATGTTCATCGACGTTTCGATTCTAGTTTGAATCATTTTCAAGATGTATTTGTGTTGCGTCTGAAAATATACAGGGTGTCCCGAAATTCCCTCAGAATCCGGAAATGGGAGGATGCTGAGATCATTGCAAGCAAGATTTTCCTTTACGAAAATGTCATCTGAGGCTTCGTTAAGGAGTTATTAACGAAAAACACGGACCAATCCAGAGCGCGACCTACATGTGTTGGTGTTCAAACACGCGCGGCTGGTTGAACGCCAACACATGTAGGTCGCGCTCTGGATTGGTCCGTGTTTTTCGTTAATAACTCCTTAACGAAGCCTCAGATGACATTTTCGTAAAGGAAAATCTTGCTTGAAATGATCTCAGCATCCTCCCATTTCCGGATGCTGAGGGAATTTCGGGACACCCTGTATAAGTATTATACAATTTGCGATATACATCGTCAAACATTAAAACGTGGGACAAAAATGTTAGTGAATTATGCTCATAAAGCCAACTTACTTGTTTTTGATGTGATTTAATGATTTAATATGAACATAAGTAATGTAATGTAATGACACGTAATGACACTGAGTATATTCTACATCGATCTAGGTTATGTCAATCGATATTAGTCACTGATATATATACATATATATACAGGGTGCGCCACAAATTAGTCCCCACGATTTTTCAGCCCCTTCGGATGGTCGGACAGAAAAATGTTTCTTACCAAAGTTAATCAGTATTTAACCGACAAGGAATTGCAATTTTTTAAAATAAAAAAAAATCTATTTTCAACAAAAAAATCAAGGTCGCCATCATATCTTTAAATGGAACTGGATATTTTTAATTTCATAATATTATAGGCGACGTCGAAACGAATCCAACGACCTATTACACGATGACTTTCAGATGACCTTCAAAGAAACTATGGCCATGAATCAATTGTCAGAATATTTGAAATATTTCGGCGGTACGTAATAGCAACGCCCTCACTTACAGGTAAACAAATGAACGTAAACATTGCTTCAGAACTTAACTCACAAAAAACCAAATTTATACGGAGCCACATTGAAAACAGAAATGTTAAACGTTTACATATAATTAATTAATAATTAAATTAAATTTTCGAACTGCATCCCATCTTGTGTAACGCAAAGTTCTGCTCTTTGTAACAAAGTCTTATGTGTAGCTTCCATTAGAGAACTGCAAAAACAAATGATAATAATTAATTAAAAAAAAAAAAAAAATAATAATTGTTTTCTTCATTTGTTTACCTGTAAATTCTAGGCGTTGTTATTACGTACCGACGAAATATTTCAAATATTCTGACAATTGATTCATGGCCATATTTTCTTTCAAGGTCATCTGAAAGTCATCGTATAATAGGTCGTTGGATTCGTTTCGACGTCGCCTATAATATTATGAAATTAAAAATATCTAGTTCCATTTAAAGATGTGATGGCGACCTTGATTTTTTTGTTGAAAATAGATTTTCTTTTATTTTAAAAAATTGCAATTCCTTGTCGGTTAAATACTGATTAACTTTGGTAAGAAACATTTTTCTGTCCGACCATCCGAAGGGGCTGAAAAATCGTGGGGACTAATTTGTGGCGCACCCTGTATATCAGTGATATTAGTCGGTAAATTTGAGAATCATAATGTATCTTATAGCAAATCAGGGTGAATATACCATAAAGGTAAATTCATTAATTAACATTCAACTTCAATTAGATGGACTTCATCCAATTAATTGTATTTGTTGTAAAATTATTAATTATTTTGAGAATTCATCATGTAGCGTTCAGTAGCGTTGCGTAGTATTCATGTATCTTAAGGGTTTCATATCTAAGATTTACGTTAGGATGTCTAATCATATGAATTGTTTCCAGTAATAACCTTTGATGTAAATTAGTTTCTTTATCAACTATTTTGATATTCTCAAAATCAAATCTGTGATCTAATTTTAGCGAATGTTTCGTCAATGCTGTGTGTTGTATTGGTGACAAGAATACATTATGTGTATGTTGTATAATTCGTGTTTCTAAATTTCTGGACGTTTGTCCAATATATACCAAATCACATCCCAAACAAGGAATTGAATAAACAACATTTAAATTTTTTTTAAATAAGGTAGCTTGTCTTTAAGAGGTGGAAATAAAGATTTTAGATAACAAGGTATTTTGAAAATTGTATGATTCCTACTTTTCGAAAAATCCTACTTATATCGTTTGAAATGTTTTTAACAAATGGTATGACTGCCGTATTTTTCCAATTAATTGGACCAGTTCTTAATAATCTTTCTGCTTTTTGTTTTTTGACTAAAACAGGATGATATAGTTCAAATATCAATTTTCAGACGCAATACAAATACAACTTGAAAATGACTCAAACTAGAATCGAAACGTCGATGAATATTTGCTAATTTGCAAAGTTGTTTTTTTTGATTTCTCAGTAATAATTGATCGAACCTTAGCGCCGACATCATTAAACATTTATTGTTATTAATTAGGATCTTTAAGGTAATATTGTTCATAATACACGATCTAGAATCTAAAAGATATACAAGAATAACACTTGCAAATAGACTTTAACTCTGCAGTTTTGTTTCGAATGAGTTCGGCAGGCAATGCATTACTGTAAAAACAAATTCTCGAGTTTCTAATCCATTGTATATTTCTTTGTTTTAATCGAAAGAAAACGTACCATGTCCAATGCGACTCGCGCAAAAGTGTGAATCAGCACGTTTCTATTAAAGCAATTCGGTCGAGCTTAAAAAGTGTATTTGCCAGCGAGCTTTACAAAAGCGTTAGCAATTATAATTCTTGTTAGTGAAACGAATATTCTGCTCTCGCCGGAGCACGTAGAGGTAGATGTCAATTTACGTATTCTCTAATGAATGTCTAAACATTACGTACACGAAGGTATTAGTTTTATTCGTACAAAAAGAAATATTTTTTGAATTATCAGAGGCAGATTTCACGTGCAAAAAAATAACACTTGATTATAAATTAATATGAAAACGTCGCGTGCACAAATATAACGTCCATGTTACCCGAACGGAATCGTTGGAACCACCGCTTTGCTGTTGCATTCGACACTGTATTCGGTCCATAAACAGCACAAATTTTTTTGACCGCCTGCTGCGCCTTATCACCTTGGTCGTAGTGGTACTGAAGAATGTACCGAATTTTCTCCTTTTTTACCTCCATTTGTGACCGCTGTAACACACAACTGGCTTCACCGTACATAAAACTGACACAGAACGTTTTTGATGCGTAAGGTATAACCTTCAAATCGCCGTATAGTATGACTCGATGCGATGTGTCAATCGTGAGATATGGCTCACTAAAGACATCTAGCGAAAAACGCTCAGAACTTTTTACTTCACCTAATATTTGTCTGTACTTTGTGCGTGGGCGCGTGTAAATCCATTTCCATCCCGAACATATCAAACAAATTCGTACTCCGAACTGCACGTATCCTGGGAAAAAGGAGACATAACAAATATATATAAATTCCATATATATATATATGAAAACGGAATAACTCTTTTGGCCAACACTTTTTGTTGCTCGCGCCTGGAAAAACATTAAACCTTTCCTATGTAGACTCCTTAAGAGTATAAGAGATATAAGTAGAATTTCAGGAGAAACGACTTTTCTCTACATGTTTGAAAGTTTCGTCCACTCTTCCCTTTCCATTTGCACTTGTCCTTCCCTTCATCCGGGCTCCTTTGAAGAAACTAAGTTTAAGAATCTATTTTCAGTTCAATAGAAGATGGGATTTTAAATCAGACAAGCCCTTTCACGTAACTAGCAACATCAATGTGATGATTCCTTAGCGAATTGAAAATATAAACAGTTAATAACGATTACTTCTGAATCCGGATCGATTTAAATGGGGCAACCTGTATTTTATTAAGAATTTGAACTGATTCGGTCAGATTGAAAATGCACAAACATCCGCAACGCATTCCTGCTATTAATTCCCGAGTATTTTTATAATCTGCAGACGCGCAGTATCCAGTAATTATTATCTTTTTAACTGTACTGCAGAAAACAATGCATTTTAATTCCATAATAACGCAGGCAATGTCAATATATTTGCGCTTAAACGCTTTGTCTCAATCCTTTACCATAAACTCGCGCGTGCATATGGCGAATATGCTGCTGAATTATTTATTATACCGAATAATCATCATTAATTAAACATAATGCGCATAATTATGATGAGGTAATATATTACACGGAGGTACTCTGCGATTACATTAATCCACTGTTTACACGCAAGAATGAATAGCATATGCAGAATCACGTGTCGAAAGTTTTAAACATCACTGCCAATTTTCTTTCGTTAACTTGTCTGTAAATTCTCTCATCCTAGCTTAAGAAACAAATTAAATGTTTTTAGTTTGTGCACAATGGTTTATGTGAAATTTAATGGAGGGAATCCTCGTTCGAATGGATCTCGATAAAGAAGCAAATTGCAGAGGATCGCAGCGAAACAGGGGAGAGAGTTGGTTACCGTAGGGCATTGTACGATGCATTCAGAAGATTCCAAATAAATGACGACGACGATGAGGATCTGAAACAATGGAAAAAGAATCAATTAGAAGAAAAGAAAACTAATATCGAGAACCAATCATGGAATAGATGGCATAACCTGTGGCATCAACAAACAACCGGTATGTAGACGAAACGACTGATCCCAGATCCCATAATCTGGAGAAAGAGAGGAAATTCGGTTTCTTAAACTATAGTTTAACACAAGCCCTAACCGGCCATGGGGTGTTTAAAACCTACCTATATAAAATTAAAAGAGCTTCGAACAATCACTGTTGGTGGTGCGACATTCGTAGAATGCATACTTCACTCTAAAGAAAATTGGAAAAAGATAAACGCGTTAATGATAAATAAATAACAACATGCATAATACTTACTTAAACATGATAAAACTCTTGAAATAGAATAGACTGAAAAGAACAAAATTATAATTAATTTATATATATATATATATATATATATATATAAAACTAGACAATAAATAATTTAGCAATAACAATAAATATAATACAACAATAACAATTGTTTAGTCGTAATTTCCCGAGGACACTCTCAAGTGACATGCGGACGTATTCCTACTCAAGGTTGTAAGGCTTGAGCCCGGTTATGAAACTGCGGACACGTCGACTCGAGAATGACCCCGTACGACTGGATATTACCCGCCAAATTAATATTGGGTAACCGGTTCAATGGGTAAAGTGATAAGACAATTAGATCGGAATGATTCGAAAGGAATACATTAAAGAAAGCGAACCTGCTAGTGGACTCGTCAGTAAGGTTGATCTAGCAGGTCCTGCCTTATACGCTAGCGCACGCAAGGGATGTACAATTACAGCGCGGAATTTGGCGCGATTGTCCAGATCGTTGGACCACGTGATATCGCGATAGAAGTCTTCAAACTAATACTTTAGATGTTACGGTTTTAGATATTGCTCGTCCGAGAGCTAGCAGAGAACTGTCTGCGTTTGAATTCTTGTTCGTTTTCGTTAAGGAAGAAAATGCACTGATTGGTTCCTGCCGAAAGTTGCAGTTACCAATCAGCGTCCTCAAGAATGTTTAGCTTTCTTTCCAAGGCTCTGAAGGAGGCCTGTCAATGGAAAAGAGAGACGATTCGTGAGAGAAACGTTCTGTCACTCGACACCGTACTTATCGGCCGAAAAAGGACCCTTTTCCGCGACCGGGTTTATGGCACGCTGTAAACTTAGTCTATACAGAAAAATAGACATCTGGTGATGTCTAGAATGGTCACCGAAAGACCCTAATTGACTGAATCTTCGAGGAATATTCTTAGTCACGAACGTACCATAAATATTGTCCGAAAGAACCACATATTTACTCTGGTTTGTAATCCAACGGGATGAGATGATTCATCCTGGGGAATCTGAAAAGATATCAATACATAAAATAATAACAACATAAATCAGAAAAGAAGAAAAATAGACAAAACGAAATAAAGACAAGGAATTATAACGTCAATAAATAATAACAGACAATAATGTAATTAAACGTTGAACCTTAACCTAATACTTACCGTTAGAACTAAAGAAATTATACAATCAACTCATCCTTCTGATTTGAGATAGAACCCGGGTCCTATCCCTGGAAGTGGAAATGGAAGACAATAGAAAACCAAAATAAATAAAAGCCAAGAACATGCGTGGTCAAACTCGGGGAATGTGTCGATGGGTGAATCAAAGAAAAGCCCCCCATCGACACCCTCCGAGAAAGAAAGGAGTGAAGAAGAAAATTCCTCTTTGGGAAGGAAAAAAATGGGAGAGGGTTGATTAGGGGATGTTTTTCGAAAAATTCTCGATATTATAATTCGGACGTCTGGTCGCGTGTACGGTGAACGCTATATCGGATGTCGAAAATGGAACGAACAAACAAAAAGATAAACGTACCGTCGCGTTCTGCATGAAATTATAGAGACGGGGGATGGTCGTGCGCCATGTACCGGGTACCTACCACCTGTAATAAAATATGGCGCGATAAATATTTACGCAGACGGCACTAAAAAATTTACGAGTTCTTTCAGAATTTCCAACCGTGTCTGTAACGAAGAGCTTTTTTCATCGCCCCGTCCCTCGGTCTCCTGTACACCCCCGCCGGAATAACTTGAGCAAATCGATCGATGGAGTTAGGACCGCGACTTGAATTTTTTAGGAACATGCCTCCACCTGATTCATTTTTCGGGTGTATTCTACCTCTTCCCGTCTTTCGTGTCTTCTCGTACCCTATTGCAAACCCTCTCGAGTTTTATCTCACCCCCTCAAAGTTCCAGTCGTCTCGATTCGACTCATTTCCTTCAGAGTCGTCGACGGAACGTACTTTTATCATTTCACCACGGTGGGAACGAAGAGTAATGACTCAGCGGAATTCTTAACGTTCTGAAAGATTTTCGTTGTGATTGGCAACATAAAAATTCGTTTCCTCGTTAATGACGAGCACTTTACCGATTGCCATTCCCCTCCCCGCATCTCCTGCTACACACCGGAGTTCACGATGTCGTTGTTTCCGCTTTAAAAGTGCTTTACAACATTCATGCTACACGGAATTCGATAGGGATCCCCGAAAAATTCAATTTCCATTCATTGATCCGACACAATTCCGTTAATCGCTTGCGCCCTGCACCACCGTCGACGGATCGACTACCTCCGAACGATTGAAAATAAGAGAAATTCGCTTTTGTTGAGACCCGCCAGAGTGCAGCAGATACCGAAAACACTTTTGAAACCCTGCCACAGTGCATTTAACCTATGAAAATTGTTTAAGAAAGCAGGATATTGCAATTAATCATAAATTAATGATATCGGCGTTTAGGTTCGATCAATTGTTACTCAAACACTATTTGCAAATTAGCACAATATTATTTCTCAACGTTTCGATCTGCATTTAGATCATTTTCAAGAGAATCAAATTAATGAAAATGATCTAAATGCAGATCGAAACGTTGAGAAATAATATTCTGCTAATTTGCAAATAGTGTTTGAGTAACAATTGATCGAACCTATGCGCCGATATCATTAATTTATGCTTAAAGCAATTTACGATCGATATTATTTAATATTTATTACAATTAATGCTGACAATTCTTTTTTTTTATTCAAAGTTTAACGTCGCATCTACTAGGTCATTAGCGACGAACTTTTATGGTGCATTCAGATTTTGTGGAGGTAGTCGATTTCTTTAAGGAATACAAAAAAAGGAAATAAAGAATGCAAAAGATAATTCTTATTTTTTACAAAAATCCACAATTTCCCAGCAATAAGAATATTGATAAAATCAGTACAAAGTAATAATACAGTACAAAGGAAATTGTTCTTTCACCCGAAGTCTGGCAAAATAATCGAATTATAAAATGTTGTGAGTATTTAGTGATTTATAAAACCGCTCGTGTGTTTTATGAAATTGTTTAACACGTTTTTGCAAACGGGGAAGTAAACCAGATATGAAGACGAACTGTCTCTGTGATTCCACCGCGGATCCTTTCGAGCAAATGGTTAGCCTGGAATTTCTCCTTGATCCGCCACACAGTCAAACGAAATGAAATACTGGATGAGTGTTCTGCATGCTTGCATCACTTCTCGTCGGCCATTACCGATTATTGGAAATCAATTGCGTTGCGTAAATGTCGAGCGGAATGTACAATGTTCAGAAAACTAGTATCGTCGACGTTCATTGAATCGACGTCGCGACAATCGTTGAGGGTCAAACGAGAGGAAGAACAGAGTACAGTCGATCCAAAATGCATTTCAACACGTATTTAAACCCAGATAAGCCCAGTTTCCTTTTAAAGTGTGGAGCTTTCACTAGTCCTTATTCATTTTCGCCTAAGAAAATCCTTCACAGTGTGACAGGTGGAAAACTGTAGGGGTGTGAATGTTTAGAGTGACTGTCGCACAGTGGGCCGGTTCGAAAAATTTCGGGACATTGGTGTATAACTTTTGAACCGTTTGAGATATTGAAACGAGGTTTGAACTAAAAAATATTACAAAATAATCTCTTTCGAATAATACGTGATAGAATATATTTTTTGTTTAATTTGTTAGTTACTTATTTTTATAAATTTTTATATAGTTGTTGAATCAGTTGCTTTCTTAAGAGATCTTAAGAGTTCTTAGGTTGCCTCGTCGCTTCACAACGCCAACGCGCAGCGACCGTACTCGCCGCGACATTGTTCGTTTTAAATAACTCTATCGTTGTTAGTCGACGATCGTTGTCAGGACGATGTCGGAAATGATTCTTATACGGTTATTTAAAAGAAGTTTTGCCGAAAATATTCCTCTTTATTAGAGCCTGGGATGTTTTGGGACAAAAAAGATATCCTTTGACAAATATAGAACATTTTTTTAATCTGTCATGTATCGTTCAGCATTATTTTTTAAATATATTACTATTAGTTATTACTAAAAAAAATATATAACTTCTTATTGGGAAAAGATGCTCTATGTCATACAAAAAAAAAACTGAGAGAAAATATGGGACAAAACGATGAGGACATCGCAAAGAACTTGAGCAATTCTACCTGGTGAAATATGCTACTTTCAAAACGCTCAACTTTAAATGATCATTGTAACTAAAATATTTATTTAATTTCATTTCTTCATTTTCGAGGTCCATAGATCCTTACAAAGCAATACAAATTTATTAGTTTTTAATTTCGAAAAGTCGACTTTTTGATCGAATGTCCCTAAATTTTTCGATCCGGCCCACTGTGTGTCGACGCGACACCGCACAGTAGGGTATATGTCCGATTTCAGCAACCACAGCTAATTTAAAATTTGATCAATATTGAAACTACTGTAACTTTGCAAAAAATTATCCAAATTTTATAAAAAAAGAACCATTTTAATGCTTGAGAATTCTACTTTTGTATTGTATACTGTTTTTACTGAAACGGATGTTTTCAGTGCAAAACTTGTCCATAAAGAGGAGCGTATCAGATTATAAAGTTTGTAGCCATTTTTCAATCAAGTAGTGCGGATAATAATTAATATTTTAATGTTATTAACTATCGAAAAGTATAATCACTTACATTTAAAATATCTTTTTAAAATGCTTATTATAAAGAATGCTGTGTTTTAAATATATAGACATGACGAAAAGTATGCAAGACATCATTTTATGTCCCCCTTGAAATGATACAACTTTTGTTTGAAACATTTTTCTCCATAATGCTTCATTTCCGACATACACGTCGGTTACACTTTAATTGACTCACCCTGTATATTATTTAAATTTTATGAGTATACTGTTTTCTTATTTGAGTGTTTGATTGTTTGTTTATTATTATTATTTAGTATTTAATTAAGTTAATACGGAGTTATAGCGAATGCAAACCTGCAGGATGTGAGAAATGCCGCGAAGAAAGAAAGTCTGTTTGGGAAGATTTGGCCGAGGTGTGAAAGAGGGTCCCAAGGAAATCACCGACACAAATTTCCCCAACACGGTTTTCAACGACACCAGATTTGATCAACGACTACTTTGGCCAACAACGCCTTTAACAGACAACGAATCTGAAATCATTGTCGGTCAATTCTGGAGTCGATGAAATGTTGTCGGTGGAAACCGTGTCGGGAAAATTTGTGTCGGTAATTTCCATGGAACCCGTGAAAGAAGAGTGTTTGGTTTCTAATGACAAGCTTCGAGCGGTTAGAGACGCCAAACGCAGGGTGTACGTAAGCGACTGACTTTTCCGAATGGATGTGAGACTAATAGAGCGAGAGAAAACTTATTTAACCCGATACGCCACATCGAAGATGTAGGAGCTTTTATAAATATTTCTACAAAACTAAAGACGCGTTTCTCCCGAAAGTGCTACCGTCTTACAATCTTGACGAAGAACCAATCATTACAAAGAATGTCCTCGAAACTTTGTCCCTAAGTTATAACATCTATTCACCGTCTGCAGGCACGAAATTCCGTAAGCCTAGAGAAGCGAGTGTTTACGTAAATATCCACCACCTAATTATCATAGAACCGAGTTTGCTGATCTATTTATACAGTCCTCACTTCTGGCAGCTTCTATTAACCACCTAAACTCACACTTGAACCCTTCGAGACCCTTTTAACCAACCCCATTAACCAGTTGAACTGGAATTTCAAGACGCCCAGTAGAAGGATCCACTTCGGTTGAGCCTGAATCGGGAAAGGGCCGATAGAACAGGGAGAGAGAGAGAGAATTTGGGGGGAAGAGGGATAAAGGGGTAGATGAGGGGTTGCCGCGAGAACGGAGCTGGCTGCCGAGCTCGACGTCGACCGATATACATCTTCGAGATCCGATAAGACAGGATAGATATGTTTCACGGCGTCTTACCTCTTTACCCGCATTAAATCGAATGCCAGGGTATTCTCATGCATGCCAATTCCCACCCTTCCACTGGCTGTTCGTCTGGCTGGCTGCCTTTCTACGTAGCCCCGGCGTAGCGGCGTACCCTCTTACCTTCTATCTTGCCGCGGCGTGATTTATACGTTAACGTAAATATTGTTGCCGACGAGATTCAAGTGGCCGTACGGAGCACGGTGTGCGCGCGATCAACGCAGACGCTGTTCCCACTTGTTCTCGGTCCCAACTGAATCCTCGTTTCAGCCTAGAGGGACACCGCCAAAGAACGCTCCCTATATAGGGAGTGGCTTTCCGTGTTCCGAACCTCGCGCCAGTCCATTGCAAAGTAACCCACAACCTATTGAAAATAATGCCAACACGCGGCAAGGATTCAAGTGATTGGCTTTAACGGTGTTTACTCGGCCCAATGGCTGCTCCGTTCTCCAGAAATAATGATCGCTTTGTTCACCCTTACAAAGGCAACCTACTCAACAATACGCCCTGGTATTTGTTCTTAATTCTATATTTAGTCTACTCCCGACCAAATGTTTAATTGAATTGTAATAATCGTTATAACATACAGTAATAATTGTTAATTAAACGTACTACGTATAATAACGACAGGGCTATAAATTATACGGCGTTCCTGTGTTTATTAATTCGACGCCAGCGTATGTATTTGAATATCTAGCACATGCAGGATCACGTTTGCAATAACTCACACACCTTCGCGTTTCCATTGTCCTGCCGCCTGTAAAATACATCCACAATTTCTTAATTTAAAATTGTTGCAAGCTATAAATATACACGCATCTGCATAAAAATTTACAGCCATATTTTAAATCTATTTTTTGCTTTGCAACGGATGAAAAAAAGTACGTTTAATATGAACAGAATATTTATTACGTGAGGTTGACGTAAATTGTTTTATTTCTCGAAGTGTGCTTTACAAGCATGAAAGTGATAAGAACATTGGGCTGGCTGTTGACGTAGCTGGGTCGAAATAACAAAAGGGAATGTTTCCCTTAGTGTACTAACCCTGTTTATCATAAACCCTCCAGGCAAATATATCACTCGTATCAAATCAGCCTTTTAATGCAAAAATATTGTAGATCAATTGTTGTCTGGTTGGTTAAGTACAACACCTTAAGTGTTAAATTGCGTAGCTCTTAAGAAATCGAACGACGAGCGCGTGTTTTTGTTTTTTGTATTTTCCCGAAGTTGAGGAACTAGACGAGAGCATTTGTTTACGTTTTTTCCTACTGCAGGTGTCTCCGAGGAGACTTGTGTGTGCGAGACGCGAGTTTAGTTGGTTGTTAACCATTGGCCCATGAGGTAACCCGTAAGACAATAAAGTGTGAACATCCTCTTTCATCACAATACCTTTTATTTCGTAATACTTAATAACTCCGTTATTAGTGGTTCTATTTGAACATTAAGGGTTCGGTCACCATTAAATAAAATAATTGAAAATATTATATTTGAAATATAATATCCTTGGATAACATTGTATTTTTAAACGAGAATGCTTTTTATTTTTAAATGAGACTTATTTTATAAGAACAGTATAAATTAGTAAAAAAAAACAAGAAATTTTCCACAACCATTGATGCTACGATTTTTTCCCGCGTTTCGAGGTCTCTTGTAGAGCCGTGCGAAGCGGTACAGTTGCACGCTCGCTATCAAAACTCCCGATACTCGAATGTCCATCGCGATCAAGAGGACGCGTAGCTAAACACCGGATACACCCGTTTTGTAGAAGTGAGATGCAAAGCAGGAGAAGAGGGCCGAGTCGAAAGAGACAGGGAAAAAGTGCGGTGGTGATGGCGAGGTCGAAAGAGGGATGGGGGAAAGGGTAGGGGTTTTCTGCGGGGTGGAATTGGGGGTGAAACCGGGTGAAAGAAGAGAAGAGGAGAGAGGTAGGGGGTAGGCAGACGGGAGGAATCAATCGAGTCGCTCTGCAGGCATCGACAGAGCGTTGGGTAATGGTTTTCTCATTCGAGGAATTTAAGTCACGTAGAAAAAGTATTTGAACGGCGTGAATTAGCATTCCGTAGGGTGTCCAGCGGGGCAGGCGTTTCGACGGCCCGGAGACAATAGAAAAATCAGTTGGTGCAAATCGATTGGCAAATAATGTCCGTAGCCGGACTTTTACGTTGGGAAATTAACCAAAAGGTGGGAGGGGGAGGACACGCTGTGCGCCACTTCGCTCGAGGATTTCCTAATGGCGGAATTTTTCTTTCTTTCTCTCCCCGTTTCTGCTCCCCTACCCGCCTTCTATCCTCCTTCTTTTTTGCCGCCTCTCTCCTCTGCCCCCCACGCCTGCTATATGCACACCCGTCGGCTCACGTAATTCCATCGCGTACTTTCCGAACAGTCGTAAGTCCCGCGACTAGTTCAGATCCTCCAGGAGCCGCGCCGTTTACCGAATCTTCGCGCGACTCAAACGAAAGGGGAGGCGATAAACTCGAAGAAATTAACCGGGCCATCAAATTGTACTTTGTAGAGAACTCCTCATTGGATTCGGGACTTTAAACGTCCCGACCGTACGAATTACGAGCCTCACGGGTCTTTAACTTTAAAGTAATTCGTTTTCTATCGCCCCCCCCCCCCCCTCTCCCCCACTGAACATCCCAAGCTCTCCGCCGCGTTTTTTGTTTTGTTTTCGGCATTAGCGTAATTTAAAGCTTTACGCAACGGTATCGATAACGGACAGCCATCGGGAACTAATTTCGAACGGCAATGGATTTCAATCCACGATTTATGCTGCCACGTTTTATCTGCACTTGTTGATTTGTACGCAGCGCTCGGAAGAACGAATGTCATCCGAACGGGACTATTAGAACTTTAGTCGGACCAACGTGTTATTAAAAAAAAATTCTTAAACCCCTTGAACTACAAATTATTTTACGATTACAGCATGTAGAATTTCATTTCTGCTTCAGAAAATGAAAATTCATATTTATTATACGCCTGTGCACTCTGGAACGGTTGCACAAAGTGGATTGGGTCGTAGATGTGGTTCCTGTAAATTATTTATTTGCTATATTTCACTTGAACTTTTATGAATGATATCATTCCATGCGCTACCTGTTCCGAATTTCTAGCTGCGTAAATGTGAAACGTTTTTTATTCAAACAACATTTTGTAAAACTCGATTCTTTAAAACTTCGTTCACGGTGGCTCTAAAACGACTTTTTACCGCTGAAATAAAGATTTTATTTTGTATTTAATAATCCCTGAAAATAGACGATGAAATACGGCTTCCTATCCTATCTTTGAAAACTGTTTTCATCCTGTGTATATGACTGTTACGAAATACACGTATCAAATATATATATATATATATTTTCGCGTTAGTTTGTCATGCGAGTTTCGTCAAAAATTGGAGGGATATTCTAGAATAACAACTCTCGTTGGAAACGCATACGGTTTTCTCGGGATGGTAAAAATAATTATATTTTTCGAGTTTCTATTTTAGACGAACAATTCACTCGGCAGTGTTGCGAAATCAATTTGTACGTGTTGTGGAAAGTGAAATCTTAATTTTTAAGAAAAATGAAAATTCATTCGGTGCGAAATCAGGTTCAAAGACGCGTACGTACTTCGTTTATCCTGTATCGCATGCAGACCGAGGTGAAAGTTTGATAAGACGAGCGGTGAATGGGGCAACTGAAAAATGTGTGAAGAGTTTCTGTTTGTGCGGCTTGTTTAGTATCTCCGCTAAAAAATAGTGCCAGAAAAATGAAATTCTGGTAAATTAAAATAAAGTTAAAATTGTATCGAACGTAAATATCTCAGATAAATAAAAACGGTGGATGAGAAAATTAGGAACTTCAAACTTTTAAATGAGTCCAATTATAAATGTAACCAATGTCCAATTAAAATGAAAATTTAGTGTCGAAAATACATTTTGGTTCGAGAAACAGAAATTCTGAAATTTGAGATTCTGAGTATGACATTTAGTATTCGAAACCAGCAAGCCAAACATAGTGATTTGTAACATTATTTACACAGTAAAGGAGAAATACAATATTAGCGTGTGATATTGCAATGGTATTGACGAATCGTATTGCGTTCCAGAGGAGATATTCAAAGTGGTAGCCACAGTCCAATAGTACGTGGCAAAATTCCACTGTGTATATTGGACGGTATCGATACACGTCGGCATGATAATTATTTGAAGCACTATTAAGAGCCTTCTATTATCATCGTGCACACTCGTACCTTACTTTGTTTCAATTTCTTGTCACATCTATATATATTTCTTGTCGAAATCCACCTGCAACTGTGCGGCTGAAAAATATTTTAATCCGACAATACTGAAAATTTCATTTCAATCATACAATGAAATTATGAGCTGCGATGGACATTCACTAGGATGGGGTGATTAAAACTTCAATTTCAATTATAAGCTAATTGAATTATCTAGCATTTCCGAGGATTTATTTTTACATGTCCTAGTTCCAATGTCGTGATTGGAAACTAGACGATTGTTGAATCTAAAATTGCTTTCCGAATGACATTGTTTGTCAAATGATCTTTAAAAATTAATTTCATTCATAATACAGATGTTTTATTCGAGCGTCATCGGGATTTATACGATATAAAATAGTTCAATAAGTAATTCAGAAGCTGCGCAATTTTTATTAGAATGATTAAATTATTTTGCTCAGCTGTCGACATGTTAGTAAAATCGTACACCCTCCGGATGTTAGCGATTCCATTTCAGTAATCAGATAAATAATGATTTTCTGGAAGAACTGTTTGATTCGTGGCGCCGGCTGATTTTATTTCGCGAAATCGTCGAGCACTCGACGCGGCGCAGAGGCGCCATGATGTCGTCCGTCATTGTTTAAAATAAATGCGAGCCACCGCTACTTAATTTTTCACGTAACAGAACACGGCCGTAATGCGCGTCACACGGAATGTCCCGCGTGCTAACTGTCAAACAAATCTCTCGATAATTGTTACGGCTGCAGAGTGAATTGGATCCGGCGATGGAAACGATGATAATTGACGAGCCGTGTTGAAAACGAGCAGCCCGCCATAATGAATGAGGCGATGCGCTGCGTCGATGTTAATAGCTTTTTCGGATTCGTCAGGGGAAACTGTTCGAATTCCGTTCCTTTTTATTCCCGATAGATGAAGGGCTTCTTGCGTCTGTGCCAACTGTTTGTGTGCTGAAGGACCGCATATACGGTCTGTCACGCGGCCGTACCCTCGATATTTGCGAAGAAATCAATTCACACACACTGTCATGCAAAAGTGCGCGCACGATTTCTTAACACTCGACCAAGCTCCAATTTGTAAACCAGACTTTTCGTATTCCTCGCACGGTGTCTCCATCGCCTAGACCTGCCTCAACTTTAGAGATCCGTATTTCACGTGTATCTAATGGTCGGGTACACGTGTATTATTTCACGTGTATTCAAATACGCGCGCGCGCGTGTACTGTTTTACGTGTATTCAAATATACATGTACCATTTCACGTATACATAAATACATGTGTACTATTTCACGTATATTTATACACAGGTATATTAACATATCCGCATTTAAATTCTTTTTAATTTTTAGGATACAGTTACTAATTTTCGAAAGCAAAATATGGGTATACATAAATTAATATCAATGTTTTAAAAATTATACCACTGAAAATGAGGGTCCATTGATACACGTGTATTCAAATATACATACGTGAAATAGTACACGTGTACCCATGTAGAAATTCCAATATAGATAGTGTTTACATATTAGTAAAAGGTAGTCTTTCTGTATCATTGACACATTTCCTGTACCATAATTATAACGCGAGAAATTACAGATAGCACGCGTGTGCTATCTTTTCTTTGGGAGTGTATAATGGTCAGATCTAATTCTATTTATGGTCACAACGGTTTCTCGAGATAGATTCTTCCCCGTGTATCAGGGTTTTCTTCTTTCGTCATGAAAATGTTCAAAATAATTTTTTCTTTTGTATCGACCTTCATTAACTATATGTATATTCATTCCTGTTAGTAAAAGCACGTGATTTGGAGATCTCCCTCAAATCAGTATGCGATATTTTGAGAGAGCTGGACGAGACCCTTTCTAAAGATATTTTCGGAAAAACGGTTCGGTCATTTGATTGTCGTTGCTCGTTGTATATTATCAATTCTACCGGGCGTATAATTGTCAGTGATTTTCGTTGGGATGGTCGGGGGAGGGGGCGCGTTTTCACATTCGCCGCGCGCCTTTGTTGGCCGGCTTCTAGTTCCCAGTGTTTTAATCAACGCGAGGAATATTTGCATGAAACGCGTCTTGCCGTACATTTAAATACGATCGTTATTCATCGTTTACCTGCGGCCGAGCATTATCATGCGATACTAATTTGCCGCGCGATTAATTTGATCGCGGACAATTCATTAAAATTCTACACGTGATTCGTCTCGCGGTGCTGCGCTGCAATCTGCCGTTGGCAATATCGCCGGCTGTATAACAGAGCTTTGTCAATGTTTTGATGATGACATTGCCTTCCGCGTGACAGTCAGCTGGCGTTAGGCATGCCTCCGTCTTCTTCTGAGAGCGAGAGCGTGCCGACAACACAGACACGGACCATCGAGCCGTGCCGGTGCGCGGTGAAAGGATCTCCGAATCGTGACCGCTGCTCGCTATAATCAGGTTGTCAGAACCCCCGTAATTCAAACAGTGCAGCTGCGAATATTGCATTTATCGCGACAATGCACTAATTAAGTCGATCTACGCGATATCAAGTTATTCCGGCGTGTCATATGTTCATTTGGAGATCGTGATCTCACGATTTAAACTTTCAAATGAATCGTACACCCGCGCCACGGTTTTTCACCGTTCTAATAAATCACTCGACTCTCGTGCCAATCCCGAAATATTTCAGATACACAGCGGAACACCAGTTTTGAAATGCGCATTTCCCACGTGTACTTAGAACTGTTATAAACGTACACGCGAAATTTCAAGAATATTAATTTATTTATTTCACGGTTTCATCACCTTTCTGTGAACGGAACACAAGATCTCAATTTTTTTGGTAAGCTCCCTAGTAGCATTTATGGTTGGCGTTTTGTTGGGCCTCTGTTGGCGGTATCCGTTGGCCAACCGTTGGAAATGTCGCTCTTTTTTGCAGTTCGGCCAACAGTCAGGGCGAACGTTGGGTCAACGATCACAACCAACCTAGAGCCAACGTTACTACATATAAGACGAACTTACAGAGCCCACATTCTGATTTTCTCTTTAGTAGATACTTTATGGTATATTATAAATAATATACATATTAAAAATGTATTTTCACGGTAAAATTTTGGGGAAAAAAGGGAAAACCTAAAATAATACCCACATCGGACTTGAACCCGGGCCCACTTGTGTAGCAAGTACATGCCCTATCACTGAACCTACAGATGATTCTTATTTGTAGATGCTATGATTAGGTCTACTAGATACGTCAACAAATTAAAATTAAAGTATCTAGAAAAGGAAGACCCATTTTGAAGAAATCCAAAAGAGTTTTCTTATATTACATGAACACCCCCTTGCCTTTCCCTTGGAAAATGGAAAAATTATAGAAATGAAAAAATTCCAAGGCTGCTCACAATAAAACTTTAGTGGATCAACCATCGCGCAAAAATTACAAATTTTAAGTCTATACGAAGTATATACGAAAAAAAAAACAATTTGGAATATAACTTATTTTTGCTTGCAGCAACACTTCTGGCGTCTGTTAGACGATATATTTAAACGTTAGCAGATTTTCGTTGGACCAATATAGTATATATAATCGTTATAAATTTCATGTTACTTAACCGACTATAATATCTGTAGGCGCAACGTAATTTTTCGGCATTCGTCGACAAATTAACATAATTTTTCGTCGTTGGCCCTACGTTGGGGATATGTCGGCAAACCGCTAACCATTCCCCAACAAACTCCCAACCGTCGGCTACCGTTGACCAAACGTAAAAGCTACTACGGCTCAAAGGATTAGTTTAGTGGATTGCGTGCAATTGTTTAAAAGGACACGCTTAAAATCGCAAATTCAAAAGGGAATAATTCAGACAATTTCAATCTGTTTAATGGATTTCAAATTTGTATAATGATTAATTTCATGTTCGTCATACGAAGATGCTTATAATGATACGTGTTACTTGATGAAACATTTCCGTGGATTCGTACAAACTTTTCCGGGGAGCAACGTATTAAATTTTCATATTTCAAAACGACCCGAAGTTGCCTTTCATCTTCCCCGATTCATATGCAAACAAGCGCCACGGAACGGTTAAAAACGGTTGTTCGAAAAGCGTAACAGCCAGAAGATCGCCTTGACGATGGTTTCATATTCTGAAAAACGGATTATATAATTCAACGTAATATTATAATTCTGAATTTGATCGTTCTGATAAACACAATTGAAAAACGACATCTCGCTTCCACGATATTCGACTCTTGACAGCTGTGAACTAGTGCCGGAGCACACTTAATCAGGCTACCTAATAGATCTACTAATTCTTGGGTTGTGACTCATGATGCATGATGTGTGCACGCACATACATTACCTACCTGCAGTACACACCTTATGTACTGCACTCAATAGGGCAGACGAATGGGCAGGCATAGTATTGGAGAAACTATTCCGCTTACGTTGCTCGAAATGCCTGTAAAGGCACCGTTTTTTCTGAGAAATTCTTATTGTTATTTAATACCAATGACAAATTCGTATTTGGTACCATATTTCAATTAATTAACCCTTCAATGCATGATTTTTTTAATTGGGATGAAAAAATTGAAACTAGGTCAGCTTTGTGTTTTATTTATGGGAAAAAATACTTAAAAAGATTAAAACATTTTCAGAAAAATTAATATAATTTAGAATAGTAAGGAAATACATTCTTAGTTTAGTATACACCAGATTTGTTAACTGTATCAGATATGATACAGCGAAGGTTTAAAGGGAGCGAGTATGTCAGTTTAAAAAAATAACTCACACAACTGCACATTCTGTGTATCTGAACAGGATGTGTATAGCCTGGATGATTGTAGCGTGTCGCGAAAGCCAGAAACGAAAGTTCTGCTTTGCGCATGAATGAACGCATTCAGGACAACGTTAAAATAAGTAATAGCGCGATAAAAACAATCAGTGATTGGCCACTGGCTAAGCACCATTAGGGCGCTTATTGCGTAAGGAGCATCGATTGCGTTTGTGACCCTGATATTAGTAAGTAGTTTGGAATGGTGCTCATTAAATGTTTTGTATAAATGAGGCTCGGTATCATATTCTCAATGAAAGACCAAGGTTATTATCGTCCATGTCTCTAAACGCTACAGTGAATTCGCTTGGTCAGTAAAGGTACTTATAGCTAGTTGACAGGTTAAAGGCGCACTCCAAACGAGCGGCGTGCACCGTTTGACGTGAAAAGGTCGTCGGAGCATTGACAATTCTTTTTTCGAGGTTTCTCTTACCAAAAGGACTGTTATACGCATGCCAAATTACTTTCGTCTGTACATTCTGCGAGATGTAGAAATCTAAAATGCCCCAAAATCGTTCGGTCTGAATTAATTAACTTGTTTCTATCGTGGGATATCGATTGCATTTTTGTGAAACTTCAAATACTATTATAGTCGTCGCTGGAATATATCTATTATTAATCGCAGTTTCGTTAGTTCGATGATCTTCTAAATAAGGCATCCAGCGAATGGCTATTCTGGCTGCAAAACGTTAATGTGCGAAGACAGTCTAATCCCGAGTATAAAGTTTATTGACAGTAATCTCTGACGATCTACTCTACGTCATGTGTTGAACGAACTTACTAAATGTGTCACTTTAGTCTTAAAATTTGGAACATGGAAATAGTTATAGACTATCTTTATCGTTCTCACAGAGTTATTTTATAAAGGTTCTATTTTTAAATTATTCTCTCAGTATCTGGAGCTAATGCAATTCTACAATAAATCTAAAGAAGCAGTGAAATTGTTTTACTGATCTAACGAGCGTCACTCGTGACCTTGAGGGATTAGGTATCGTAATTAGCTGCGCAGAATTACAGAATTTCGAAATTGGAATCATTCCAGTTACATTAAAATCACTCGGCAGACTTCTCACGTTACAGAATGTAAACTTCGCGTGCCATGGAATCACTCGTGCCCCCTCCGCACACCCGCCCCCCGAAAAAAACTCACTTTAACTTTAATGACGGCTTTGAAACTGGAAACTTTTGGTACCCGGCAACTTCACTTCGGGCTTCGCGAACTCTCGTCAAACTTCGGCCGAATTTCAAGCATTCCCGTGGCTGGCTACGGTAGTAACGAGCAAAAGGAATCCGAAGAAGATTAAAAGAAACCGATGATGAACAGGAAGCAACCGAAGGGGGGACGTGAAAATTCGTCTGCTGATTTCCGCGGACGCGTCCCGAGAGATTATCGGCCGTTCGCCGTGGCCAAGGATGTCTGCAGTGATTACGTCGAATGGATATGGGAAGGAACGAGACCCATCTCAGCGTCACGCTTCGATGGGCAATATCAGTGGCTTATCATCTATCTATTGCCACCTAGCCGTGCTCGCCTGCGTTTCATAATATATATTCGCGTTCTCACGATACCTAACGCAATCCGATGTTTCAACGGCGAAATGAACGTTACATCACACGCCAAGAAAACACCATCACCTTTTTTCCTCATCGACCCCCGAGTAGATCCATCGATGGATCTCCAGCAAACTTCGTTCCCGTTCCAAAATTGAAGATGAAACTTTTATGATTTTAGTACCTCCGTGTTATCGATTTTTCACGGAAACAGAAACAGAAGTACGCCTAATCTACGTCGCTAATATTACAAGCACTGTTGTTACTCTTTTTACCATGCTTATAGTAGTTTGCCGAGTTGTGCATGTCTAATCTTGAAATCGAATTTTAAACCACTCCCCGATGAGCTGGAGACTTGAAATTTTCAACATAACTCAGAACTGGATGGCAATGTAATATTCAAGAAATTTTTTTTAAAGGCTGTGCGTTTAGGGTTTAAACAATATTTTTAAATATTTACTTTCGCCCTTCCCCGCGCGATGTTCGGTAGTACGTCATCACGTGCAGCGATCCCCACTCCGTGTACCCATTCCGACTCCGACCCCCCTCCACTTGCCCACGTCGCACCGAAGGAGCTCAGTTTACTTAGTCTAAGAAGAAAATAAAAAAATATATAAAAAAACTTTTTGAAAACCATGCTTATATTGGAATTCACTAAAAGGAGAAAATAATATTTTTAGATATTACTAATTTAGATATTACTCTAGTAGCACAAAAATATTGGAAAAATAGTTTGTATAAGCCACATTTTTTCATATGAGGAAAATATTGGATTTGAATATTGTATACATGTACAAGAAATATAAATTGAATTTTTTAAAAATATAAGCAAAATATTCAGAGAATATAAACTAGATATTCAAAAAAAAAAGTTAATGTGAATCCAATATTTGAAAAATATAAATTCAATATTTAAATAACATTCAATAAAATTTTCAAATGTAAGAAAAAGTTATAACAAAAATTAGAAACCATGAATATCTATTACTTTCTGTGCACTGCTTGAGGGAATATTCCATTTTATCTTCCAAAGGACTTTATTACAATTAAGAAATTTTTATATTATATTATATAATTTTATATAATTTCTGATATTACATAAAGATTCATTTTATATTTGGAAAAAAATATTTTTCTCGTAATATGAAATAGATATTTCCTGCATATTTAAAAAGAAATATTTGTTACTTAATAGAAAATAAATATTGTATGTATATTTAAATATTAAGAAGAGATTTAATCTCTTTTTAATATTATATGAATGTGTATATAATATTTTGTGCTACTAGGGTAGTAACTACAAATAAAAGCGTGGAACGCGCGCGCGCGCGCCCACGAAGATTACGTTAATATTAGTTTGGAGCCCCACGCTTTTAATTATAGTCACTAATATCTAAAAATATGATTTTATCTTGTTTAGAGTATATTCTAATATAAGCGTGGTTGTTACATTATGTAACAAGGTGAACGACGACGAAAGGTGTGAATATTGTTTTCATCTGCGGTTCATCGAAAACGATCATTCAATAATAAAGAATTAAACGTGCTGACGTAGTTGGTGACACTGCATGGCGATCGCAACGCGAATTATTCCGCTGTTCATACTGAAATCGACGGAAACCCATTTGGAAGTGGTTATTTTTCTGATTTCGTTTCTTGCACCGGGGGAAACAAACAAACTCGTTTCCTAGCCTTTGGTTACGATAAGCCCCGGCGAACGCGCTGAAACATTTTAAACGGTTTCACGGGAACCCCGCGAGCGTCGTTCTCCCCCCCCCCCCTTCCTATTTCCGTTTTCCAAGTGAAATAGACCTCGGCAGGGTTTTTGCAGTTTTAAGGATCAAACGTTTCCTTAGCCGGTCTGCCGTTGCGATCGCGTGGTAATGCGATTTACAAGTTGATCCCTTCTTTCCCCTTGGTTCTCTCACCCCCTCCTCATCCTCTGCAACCCCTCTAAACAAACGGTCGTAAATAGGTGCGTCAGATCTTGAATTCTTGTCTCGCTTTTCCAACGTCCCCTCCCCCCTCTTCTTTATCTCGTAACTCCGCGAACTTTCAATTGCAGCTTTCCATCAAAGACGTTTCGTCGGGGCCGTGCAAGTTTCGAATTGGCACAGCCGGTTCGCGGGGCTTTCATTACGATTTTAAGAATTATAGTCTGCCATTTATTGGGGCAACGCGACGAGATAAATCGCTCATATTCTCGAACGTTGCTCGCTTTATTTTCGGAGAATTATAACTTTCTTTGCTTCGACCGTTTTACAACCGTTGTGTTCGGCCGTAGATAAAATAAGAACTTGCGATTCTTATAATCCTAGGAAGATAAGAATAAATGGAACACCGAGATTGAGCTATCATCGTGGACTCCTAGAAATGATCTATAATTTTTCTTCTTAAATTAAATTGAAAAAATATCGTCAAATAAGCTGGATACATTATTCGAGATATAATTGACTAACATTTTAGTGACGTGTAGAGCTGCGGAAGGGCCAGAAATGCAAGTCGAGTTCGAGTCGAGTTGTGACTCGACTAGTCGAGCAGAGTTGAGTACCCGCACGATGCGAGTCGTAATAACAGCAATAATAACAGTAGTAACATCAACTCGTCATAAATGGTAAATAGTTAATACGTATATACAATACATATATGTGTATGTATTATCGTTTGCATTATCAGTATACTTCCACGAATGATAAAATTGTGTAAGGTATTATTTAGATATATCTTTTTGCGTTTTCATGCAACCTTCTACAAGTATAAATAATATCGTTCATTGTGTCAATTCTGCAGAGAATTTACATACCCACTTCAACATTTGCAAATTAAGAAAAGACTTCGAGATGATTATCAGTAATATCTACTTATTTACATAAATCTAGAAAATAGATGTTATTGCAAACTATCTTCAATAAGAGGGTTATACAAATTCTGAATTTACATTACTCAACATTATGACCATTTTACTATCAAAATATATAATTTGTAAGGAGACCCGGAATTCGTAAAATAGCTCGACACGACATAATGCTTCGTCGATCGCTCGCAGAGGCTGTCGTTTTTATTTTAACAAAATCTCAACGTATATAATACATTTAACAAAACATTAACGCGACATGTAAATCAATAAAAACATATATAACACTTAAACATATGCCATGGCATGCACACTCATACTCAGTCATATGACATGCACATATACATCATTCTTACAACAGCTTACAAATAAAACATTCCAAATATTTAACATTATAAATATATTAAAATGACGAAAATATCGATGCACCGCTCTTCCCGTTATGTACAACTCGCACCATATTATATTACGCTTGAATTCATTTCGAGTCGACTCCTTCATGCAAGACGTTCGCGTTCGTTTGTTTCGTATGAATCACACGCTCGCACAGTGTTCGATTTACTCCAAAACGTGGCCAAAAATCAAATCTTTCTTTGATTTATACGAAACTAGGTTTCTCGGGGTATTTCAGGTCGTTGATTATGAATCAAAAATCAAAATCTAAAAAAAGTAATGTCAGAATGGGACAAAATTGGGTATTTTGGGGTTCCTGAAGTCGTTAATTAGGAATCTGAAATTAAAAGAACAGAATACAAAATGGCGAAACCAACATGCCAGATGTGCGTAATAAGAAAGTATTAAATACAGGTGAAACTTGATACCTCAATATTTTTTGTCTTGTTAAATATGAATCTCTAATATCAAATTATATAAAGAACACAAATAGCCGGCTAATTATTAAATTATAGAACAAGAAAATTTTGTTTTAAATATATGTTTTGAAGAATGGAAGGTTATAAATTAGGAAGCATTGCAATTATGAATGTATCAAATTGTTTATTCAACATTTTTTCGGTTTTTCGAATGCAAAGTATGCCCCAAGAAATACGATCACTTAAATTAGCTAACAAGGTAACATATTCAGTTGATGCAATCCGATTTTGATGAAACTTATGTGAAATATAGTTCTACGAAAAATATTTCATACGTGTTTTTTGTTACCGGCAACCATCCACTCTGAAGGGGTGAAAATAACCCAAAAAGTTGGGGGTCAAAACCATATTTTTTGAGGTATCTCGGAAACCAGCGGTCGAAAATATTGGATTATTGTTTTTGAATTGTGTTTTTTAATGGAAAATATAGTCGTGCAAGAAAATTTTAACAAACGTTTTTTGTTTAAACAATATATCAAAAAATTTGTTTTTTTGCAGTTAATCGTATTTATTGTTAGTTACTTTTAATGTAAATTTGGGTGTATGATCTTCGATCCAAAGTAGGGGATACATGTTTCAGAATCTTCTATTTTTGCCATTGAACAATAATTATGCATTATGAAAGATAGTCTTGCACCTGGCGTGCGTATGAAGGAATTCTGGCGGTAATTATTTAGAAGTTGGGCATCCTCACAGATTTTGATGAAATTTAAATATGTTACAGACTTCTACGTATTGAACAACTTTTTCCTATACATGTTACCGTCGCTCGATTTTAGATTTCGAGATATTCGTAAAAAAAATTCTGTCTTGGATTTTCATATATCAGCATGGACGATCACTTAACGGCGTTTCTAACCAAACAAAAAATGAATGACACAGGTATACAATATACAACATATATATAGAAACATTTTCGCATGCGTGTACGCTTACCGTCCCCTTCACGACGTAACCACAACTCATTCTATTCGTATGATTTTTCCATTATTAGTTCAAATTCTGGATTACAGCTGCAATGTAAAAATTATGCGATCAGAATGAGTTGTGGGTAGTTCGTGGAGGGGGCTGAGAGGATCGGCCGTCAGACCGGCCCGTCAACGCATACGAAAATCCAGGAATAGTCTTTTAAAATTGAAAGCTCGCCCTACATATGTATGATTAAAATGAAACCCTGTTTTCTTTCTCATCTCCACAGCGTGTTTAGAAGCAAACTGTAAACAAACGCCGCGCCGGGACAGGCTTACGTTGCCACGGAGCGTGCAGAAATACGAAAAATTCAATACAGTATTAGCGATAGTTTTTTGAAAATATCTTAAAAAGGAAACTCGAGCGGTGGTAACGTGTACAGGTAAAAGTTGTTCAAGTTATGCATAATTATTGTTGAATGGCAAAAAAAGAAAATCCTGAAACACGTATCGCCTATTTTGGATCAAAGATCACACAGCCAAATTTACATTAAAATTAATCAATAATAGATACGAGAAACTGCAAAAAACATCAAATTTTTAATATATTATTTAAACAAAAAGCGTTTGCTAAAATTTTCTTGCACGACTTTATTTTCCATTAAAAACACACACAATTAAAAAAAGTCGAATATTTTCGACCACTGGTTTCCGAGATATCTTGAAAAACATGGTTTTGACCCTCAACTTTGAGGTCTATTTTCACCCCTTCAGAGTGGATGGTTGCCGATAAAAAAATACGTTTAAAATATTTTTTTCGAAGTACTCTATCTCACATAAGTTTCATCAAAATCGGTAGTATCAACTGAATATATTCCTTTGTACGTATACACAATAGAAATGCGATCCGTTCTAATACCTTCCGTGCAAAGGAACAAGCGCGATACCGGTATTTTAAAACGATTTTTCATATATGTCTGATCTGACATAAACATGTTTCCAATAAAAGTTGATCAGTATTCACGTTTCTACAAATTTCAATATAAAAAATTGAAGAAAAAAAATCTTTCTTTATGAAAAAAGAGAGTCACTTGAATTTTTTAAATATTAACATATGTTTTTTTACTTCATAATATTGTAACTGGTATCGCGACGAATTCAACGACCTATAATAATATTACTTTAAACACTAGTATTTTTTAGATCATAAAAAGCGGTCTTCCAGCCCGTGCAGTACATTCTACAAAAATAGCCATAACAACTACGGATGCACTTCGGGGCACTCAATGTCTGTCGATTCTACTAGGTGATAGTACAAACTAAAGGTGTGTACAAGTTACATGCTCAGAATCGCTTAAAATCATAACTACTTTCCTAGGTTTCTAAAATTTTCGTATCAAATTTTGTTTTATCTTATATATTACATTACCCATTATTACTTGCATTTTATATAATGTGAAAACATGATTTACGTACCTCCAGAGATACCCTTCCATATTAAAGAATAAAAATTAGTAGGATATAACACAAATATATTCACTTCTGGACACTTCTCACTCAACAATTTAATGTGCGTAGCTGCTACCTCAGCGAAGGTCACTTTCAGACTGAATTTCTCGGTCAGGCCCTTTTCCTCGATTTTAAATTTCTTTTTTTAGATTTTTGGCCACGTCGTAGTAAATCGACCACTGAGGCTCGGTGCAAGCCCAGGTAAGCTCGACTGGATTGAGCGAGCCTAGTCGAGTTCTCGCACGACGCGAGAGGCTCGCACGAAAAGGATAGCTCACATCGATGCGAACTACTCGCTTCGTGCTCGCCACTTGCTTCGTGCGGGTACTCGACTCGGCTCGACCAGTCGAGTTGAGCTTAGCTCGGCTCGCATTTTGCAAGTACTCGTACTCACTACGTCACTGACGTGTTGAACATATAAGCCAAGTTTGTTGGGAACACCTCGCTGCAAACCTTGTATTTGAGGAAATTACGCGAACGCCGAAAGTTTCGTCTGACCGACAGGTTGCAAGGCACTCCTAATGTCTCATGAAAGTGACGACGCCAGCCTTATAAAATTAGTTTACACAGTATTTCGCCTAATTTAACGTTGTAAATCGTTGAATCCGCCTTAAAATCGCCATCGGAGGCTAACTGAATAAACATGGCAATCTGTTTAACAGCATAAACTGGCTGAATGGCATCCGACTAATCCCATTCAAGAAAATTCGACTATCACTACTACGCGTAGATAAAGTTACGCGAAACTGTTAGCAAACGCTGCTTCGTTTACTGCTTTTCAGACAACTAAATTCAATAACACAATCGATCTTCTTCTGGGCGTTTTAATGAACCAAGAAAGTGCTTTAGAAAATTCCTAAAATTACCATTTTAATAATAATTCAATGAATGGTAAAATACTCCAGGGTGCACCTTGATTGGGCAACCCATATCATAAACACAAACATGTTCATGAACAGATACTTATGCTAAAAACAAAATGTTAAGTGTGTGGCCTCGAAGTTGCACCGTGTGGAATTTTTCATTACTTTCTTGGCCACTAGCCTTGATCCGGCACTGTTTTAGCAAAAAGTTGGTTAGGTAGCCCTGCGTGTAGGATTTGAGGTATTTCATAAGAGCAATATTCGCGAATAAAACGTAGGTCTTTCAATACGCTCACCACGTACAATTCTACAGCGTGTCCCCGTGTTCCGTGTCAGAGACTGACGAATTCCAAGCGTTCGTTTCATAAGGTTCAACGAAGACATTTGCGTTCCGCTTCGTTGCCCCGTTCCTCCTCGTTCAAGTTCCTCGGAGCAAGCAGGCAGACAGGCAGGCAGGCAGGCAGGCAGGCAAGCAGACGCAGAAAAGTCGAGCTGGATGCTCGTACACGGTGAACATTCGGACATACACGGCACAAAGCGACGTCGGCTCTGTCTGTGTCTGCGTACGGGTAGAAAGATCCTGGCGACCGTGTTCGATTCGCTTTGTCAAGTAGTTGTTCTCGCGGATATCGTTGCTCTCGAACAAACACGTAGCGCGCCGCGCCGCCCCGACTCGGGGAAAAGATGTAACGAGAAGTTTCCTCGGGATCCTTTCTTTCCTGATCGTTTCCCCTGTCGCCGGAGTAAAAAATCTTTTCACAGGAGTTGAAGCATAGAGGGATCCCGCGGGATTTGAAAGTTGCGTTATAATGATTTTCTTCGGGATCGTTGCCTCCGGAGTTCGGGATTCTTTATTCTCTATACTGGGGAGGAATCGTTGGCTTCACTTGAACCCCGATCGAATAAACTTCCCACGCGGATTTCAAAGGTCTCCGCGAGACGGTATCGCTCCACCATCTCTCGGTACAGTCTTGATGAGGCCACTTGTTATTCCAGTAGAATGGCAAAAGAATACATACCCCCGTATCATCCCACATCGTCCACGGTAATGACAACACGACTCCGAGACTAATGAGCCTAACCCAGAACAATGTAATTCGTGGTCTTTCTCATCGACGCAACGTGTCGCAGCAAACTGATCCGTTTCCGTCGACGCGAGTGGTTGAGTTAACAACGACGCTAAATGAATTAACTAGAGCTCGGACTTTTACCCGGGTATCCGAGTACCCATGAGATACCCGGGTAGAGCAAAACTACCCGAGTATCTCATAAGACATAAGTCATAAATGATTTTGTGCAATTTCAAACAATAACGAAATTAAAAGAACGTTGATATAGTAATTTAAACTTATTAAAATCGTTCAAGAGAATAAGTAATCGTAATATATCGTCTGCTTTTTCCTATTGATGCAAACGATTTTTATTCTGCATAAAGATCCGCAATGCATTCATGAGATACCCGAGTACTCGGGTAATTTTTGTTCACACGAATACCCGGGTATCCGGGTAATGCTGTTTACCCGAGTACCCGGGTACCCGAGTAATTTTTGTTTACCCGGGTATCTCACGGGTAACCCGTGTACCCGGGTATGTCATAAGTCACAGCTCCAGAATTAACATGGAACATGACGAAACTTGCAGTACAACCTCAGTAATTGTACTCGTATCGAACCAGACAAACCACTTAAAAAAAAAAAAAAAAAAAATCTTGACCTTTAATAGTTGCATAAAGTCATTTATAATATTTAAGTTATTATCAATGACAATTATGAAACGTCACGATTTCTGTAAATCGAATACGAATCGCGAATGAAGCTAGAGGCTGCAGTGGATACGAGATTTCAGAGGAAATCAATTCAGATGGTATCGTTTCCTCAGACCGTCGTTTAGTATCATCTTACATGTATGCGGTTTTAATATCTGCAATTTTGTCCTGAGCGGATTCGAAAAGTTTCGGAGCTCGGTAGCAGTGACGGGAAGCTTTAAAGGATTCGCAATAGGATTACGCTCATCGATCATCGCGCGCACCTGTATCTGCCTTAAGCGGCAATATTGGAAGCGGATTTTAACGTCGGTTTTAACGGTCCGTATCGCGTAATATTATCCTGGTATTAATAATACCGATAAATCAACCGTCGTGAGAATAACGTTCGACTTCGGGCACGATATTCCGTTGGTAATTCGACAGAATCGAATATATGCAGTAGCACTCTTGGGAAACGATATATACGTCTCTATCCTCTCTCTCTCTCTCTCTCTCTTTCTCTCTCTCTCTCTCTCCCTCTCTCTCTTTCTCGTTCTGTATGTACATTTACGGGTAGTAATGTACATCCGCGTCCGAGTACGCAATTAAGTGTGTTACAAAGCACCGTAGTTCTCGAGATTAGAAACAGGAATATTTAAGAGACAATGACAATTTCTAAACAATTCTTTCCATACGCCACCATATCTCTGGAAATATTATTCCATGTGCCATCTAATACTGTGGCGCCCAAGGTGGTTCGAAACCCACCTTAATAAATTGTAGGTCCCGTCGCTAATAACCATTAGCAGTTGATGCGATATTAAATAAAAAAGATTAGGAACAGCTAATACAAAAATAAATCATAAAATAAAAAATCATAGAAAAAGTTCCACTTCTAACATAATGAACGATCGAAATTTGCGACGCAAAGGAGAGCGTATGGGAAATGCATTGCTATGAACTATGTCTTTGTCTTTCCCATACGCTCTCTTTCTTTGCGTCGCAAATTTCGATCGTTCATTATGTTGGAAGTGAAACTTTTTCTATGATTTTTTTATTTTTTGATTTATTTTTGTATTAGTTGTTCCTGATCTTATTTTTAACATTTCCAATCTTAATTTGCTTCTACACATTACTGGACTGCAAGAAGTTTCACTTCTGCCGCACGTGGTTTCCACGCACATGCTTTTTTTATGTAAATAACACGTGTTTTTTTTATAAGCAAACTATGACGCACTATAAAAGAGGTATGTATATTAATGTAAATTACAGAATTAGATTTAAATAACAAATGCATGTAATAGTATAAAAAGAGACGCTCTAGTGATGCCAACAATGAGAAATGTAATACAAAGAGCGGATCTCTGTATTGTAGAAAAATGAATCGCAGTTCCAACATCTGATGTAACTTGATTTGTTTTGCAAGAAATAAATTTTCATAAAAGTTACGTTTCAGTAAAAGTTACGTTTGAACAACCCTTTATATGTATTCAGTTTGACTGAAAACGTGTATTCTACTTAGATTTTGGTAAACACACATTACTATAATAATATAATAATATAACAATAATAATACGATACAGAGCTCCGCTTAATGTACTAGACTCTTGTTGTCGCCATAAGTAGGGTGTCTCGGTTTATGTTTACTACCGTCGATTCCCATGTTATGTTTATATTTATCCCATACACTTTAGAATCATACGTTCAGGAATGTATGACCCAATTCGTTAGCCACTGTGTTCTCCGGATCTGCCTCCGTTGGATTTTTACCTTTGGAGATATGTTCAATCCGTTGTACACAACAGAACATAAACATAAAAAAAATTTAATGTAAAAGTATGTGCACGTGGTGTCGTAACACAACCATGTATTTATTTTAAATGTAATTGTGTATTTTATATACATACCTCTTGTTTTTTAAATATATATCTAATATATATAATAACTAAACAGCACTAATAAACAGCACTAATAATAACCACTTCAACAAACTTTTTGAATTAACGCAAACGAATTTAGTTGCACGTGCTGTCGAACTGTGACACACTATAAACATGTCGGTAAGCATTCTGATTTCGTGCTCTCTCTCTCTCCTAAACCGTACGAGAGTCTGCGCACTAGCCATTTCCTGCTGCATTTCCGTTTCATCGTCAACCGGTTTTACGCCCATCGCGCCAAAAGAAGTTTCACTTCAATAAATAAATGATACAATTCTTTCCATACGTTTTGGTAGCTGGAGGATCCGAACGCTGTCGAAGTGTAACGCGTGTGTTTCGAAAGCTACGTGCACGTGCATATCCGGCACTTATCGGTGCACATCCGAGGCACGAAACACGTTACCGTTGTATGACGCTGGGTGAAGGACAAAATTACGACAGAAACGCGCATAATGATGTACTTGTGAGGTCTGGAACACTCATCAAGGAGATTTGGGGCTGTGGTAACACTTGCACGTCGGTCGACACCAGACGTCGCGTCGTCTTGCAAGAACACAATCTGTTCCCGCTAGTTTCTGGGACGACGCTACAAAACGAATACATTGCCGGGTCGAAATTGCCACAGTTTGGGGACTAGGAAGGTATCGACAGTCGAGGAAACCGTTAATTACTACTTAAACGTACTTAAACTTGCCCGGAGTTCCAACTATTTCATCCGCGCGAAACTGTTTCCCTTGTTGCAGCGTCAGTCGACAGACATTCTCGGACGTTACATTGTCACGGTTGCACATAAACCGTGAAATGTTTTCACCGTGGTACAGAACGCATGAAGTTGCCTTATTCAACGGTATTTTCGGCTGTTGTGTCGCCGAAGTATCAGGCATTGCCATTTCGCCATAAGTAGTATTAGCATCTCGCTATTTGCTACACGATTATTAACGTAATTGTAGAATAACAATAAACCAGTCGCCTCCATTTGCCTACAATCACCTCTCGTTTTATCTCTGTTGGTCTCTGTTCACACTACTATCTAAAAATAAAAATAAATTTTTAAAAATACCACGTTTTTAAAAACGGACTAAAAAGTATAAAATAATTTTT
>CM052335.1:2579292-2610333 GCA_028455595.1 Lasioglossum vierecki | reverse complement strand
AAAAAAGGGTCTCATTGTGGTTATACATATATAGGATGAACTTCAATTTTCTACTCCTGGATTTTCGTGTACGTGGTCGGGCCAGCCTGACTCTGTCCCCTCTACGACATACTCACAACTCATTCTGATCGCGTAATTTTTGCCATAATTTCAAATGAAACCTAACCTAACCTAACCACAACTCACTCTATTCGTATTATTTTTCCCTTAGTAGTTCTAATTCCGGATTATAGTTGCAATGCAAAAATTATGCGATTAGAGTGAGTTGTGGTTAGGTCGTAGACACATTCGGCCGTGACGCATACGAAAATCCTTTTATATACATGTTGTATATTGTATACCTGTGTTATTCATTTGTGTTTGGTTAGAAACGCCGTTAAGCAATCGACGTAACATGTACAGGAAAAAGTTGTTCAGATTAATGACCTTGACAAAATATTTCAAGTTCATCGAAACCGATGACGAGGCCCTCAAAGTAAATAATTACCGTACCTACACCTGCAAAATAACTATTAGCGCCATATTACAGCGCTTGTTGTCCCAAGCATCTTTTGTTGCGAAAACTTTTCTGCTACTATCATACTTTCGGAGTTATTGTAGGTAGCTGTCCTCACTCCGTATAGGATAGCTACCTGTGAAACGAAAACGCGTAACGCGCTGGCCTTACCCACCGCTTTCAATGAAGAGAAGAGGGGGTATATGCCGCACAACCCCTACTTATGACCGTTACGCTTTTTCGTGTCGCGAATTCCGTAACTCGAATTAGGCTTACAGC
The DNA here is from genome assembly GCA_028455595.1 of Lasioglossum vierecki. NCBI lineage: Eukaryota > Metazoa > Arthropoda > Insecta > Hymenoptera > Halictidae > Lasioglossum > Lasioglossum vierecki. The sequence goes on along the minus strand of CM052335.1, from coordinate 2,609,558 downwards.
CTGCCAAATGAAGTTTCACTTCAATTAGATAGAACGTATAAATAACTTCACTAAATGTTCCAAGATCGTCCACATACTTATTGTATTAATGTACTAATTTCGGCATTTTTGTTTTTGATTCAGATTCGCGGCGAACATTGCCGGGTAAGTGGACCAGCCTATTTCGCGTATTACGATCGACTCGGTATCAACCATCATGTCGCCAAGACGCGTTCGCATTCCGGTGGATATCATTTACAATTCGTCGTCAGTGGCGGCGCAACTTTGTCAGTGGCCCCGGGGGTGCTGCGAGAACTCCGGCGGCGTGACGACCCTCCCGAATCTCGTCGAGATCTATTCTCAGACAACTCGGAATCTACTTACCAGACTTTCAACGTCTGTTTAGGTCGGCTCTTCGTTCCGCGACAAGGTAAGCAGGACGATTTCCATATTCCCCGTCGATCCCTTTGCCGCGTTATCACGCACAGCGCGACGGAGGTTCTTACTATCGGTTGGATATACCATTAACGATCCCCTTCCCACCTGTCTGGGCTGTGTACGGTGATTCCTGGCCGCTTTGTGTCAACGAACCGCGTCGATACCGTCGCTCTATCGTCAAGTTTCGAGCAAATTGCAGGCTCTTACCTAAATCATGGGCCGAAACAATGGCTAATTCCAGGCCACGCTTTCAGGCTGGCTTCCGAACCTATCGAGGTACTTAACCGCATTGCGGATCTCCCGTTTAGAGGCTGCTGGGGCTAGGTGTTCTCACGAAGAACCTCATCCGCGCACGCAACCTATACCGCTTGCGAATCCTTGATTTAGGTTCTCTGGGAACATACGCACCCGACCAAATCCCAACCACCTCCCTTTCACCCAACAGCACGCCGCTGCTGCACCGTTCTTATCTTTTAGCCAACTGCTACCAGACTCATACCCCGACTAAATAAGCGGATGGAAAACATCGGATCGGATTGAGAGCTCCGTTCGCGGGAAACACGAACGCTTCCCCTAGGCTCTTTGGTGCCACGATGATCGATGGGATTCTAGCCTCCTGTTCTGTTCTGCAGCGCAGCACACCACGCGCCGCAGAACCCATCGTCTGTCGTGGATTTCCGACCTCTGCTGTTGGTTACAAACATGTCACTGTTCCGTCGCCCTTTTTTCCCCACAGTATTTTTCGAGCTCTTCATTGTTTTCGCGGTCAGCTCTTTCCAGATGCACGATCCACGGTCCATGGACAACGTATGCAGCGCTACACCGAAGCGTTCGCACGCCGGTTGCGTTCGCATGCATTGGAAAATTTTATTTCAAGTGGAAATAAGAAAAATTAGTTTACGTTATCGGCGCACAATGGTCCCTTTCAGCGATTTAGCTGGCCAAAAGTCGATTTTAAAAATTTTACCTAAAGTGTGAAATTTTTGGTGCTTGCTATAGTTTAATATATGGGGGACAATGTATCAATATTTTTTTTATCATTGAGGCACCCATGAAGTGCTGTACTTCATCGAAAGTTAAAGATTTTCGTAGTACCTGTCTTGCTGCTAAAATTCGATGAGACAGTTTTTATATGTTTCAAGTCAGTTGTACACATTTCTTTCCAGTATAAAAGTTTTGCAAGTAAGTATGGACTATACTTCTAACAATTTTGTATCTTTTTATTGCATATCTTTTGGTAGTTATTTACATTTCAACACGATTATTATGTAAATAAGATTTGTTACGATTGTAACATTTCATGAGTGATTATGTTGTACTTCCGGGTGTGTCCGGGCAGTTTTTTAGACGCGGTTGTAATTGTCAATGATTTGGGTTTATAGTAAAATAAAAATTGGTTGCCCGAATTTGCCCCCCTTCTTTTCACAGCATTTTGTTTATCGCGCCAAGCGGCCCTTGCGTTTCAAACACTGCTTGACGACAAATATGTAAATATAAAATTATAAATTATAAAAATGATAATATTTATAAAATTATAAATATTATATGTAAATTTATATGGTTGGTATCCAATGACACCAACCATGCACAAGATTTTAATGCATAGTTCAATAATAGTCAAACATTCTCCACTTGCGATCGGTCAACTATCAGAGGAAGCAGCCGAAGTCCGCAATAAGCATTTTCGTTTATATCGACAAAATTATGCCCGAAAGTTCTACAGAAAAATATGCAATTTGGATGTACTAAATAGATTATTATTAACATCCGATCCCCTTTTGAGTGGAATAAGAAAAATGCCCAGGAAAAATCAAAACCGTTTTCAAGTGAAACCATAGACATGCTTTTACTACCAGAAATTCGCAGTACAACATCAGATTCCAAACAAAATTCATCTGGTTCAGAACAATCTTCATCTAATGATTTTGATACAACAACTTTCGATTCCACTTTATAAGCTTCAGAAACAGTTGTAAGTACCTTATTATTAATTTCTATTGTTTAATTCAACAATATATTACTTTTTACTTAAAAACGTACCAAAAAATATTTCAAAAGTATTAAAAAATGTTTTTAAAATACTTAAACAAATAAAAAATGATATTATGTGTGATTTGAAAACGTTCTGGGATCATTAAACATTATAAATAATTTTGGCCAGCTAAATCGCTGAAAGGGGCCACTGTGCGGCGTACAGGTTCGATCCAAAAGTCAAAACAAAGCAATTTTGCAATTTATGAAATGTTTCTCAACGTTTCGATCCAAGTATGGATCATCTTCAAGAGAAATTTTGCGTTTGAAAAATACTGAATGTTGTACTAAGAGTATCACAAGATCAGTAATAATCACAAAATAATTTTTCACCGTAATTGCTATGTATAAACTGTCTATATTGAGTATTTACATGTGTTACTGTATTCAATGCTGGTAGGAACTAGACTGAATAATGTGAACGTTAGGAGAGAACCAATGCAAAAACATTGGAACGGCGTATATTGACAAACAACCACTCAGACACAGTGATCGAAAGTTCTTAAATCGATACTAGGCGATAAATACGAATTTAAAACGAATTGAAACTTTCAACTCCAAACCCAGATACTTTTGCGTATATACCTTTTGTTGTTATGGCAATCAATGGACATTTAAAATATTTTACGAAATAATTCTAAAACACTGAGTGTTTATTTGGTGGATGAGAACAATTATTCGAACTTATTATATACACATTACTGGTTTAGTAATGCTGCGTAATACTCATGAATCTTAGGTGTTTCGTACCTGAGATTTACGTTTTCTTGTTTAATCATGTGGATAGTTTCCAATAGTAATCTTTGATGTAAGTTAAGTCCTCTGTTTACGATTTTGGCATTTTCAAAATCGAATGCATGGTCAAACTCTAGTGAATGTTTCGTCAAACCGGTGTGTTGCGTTGAAGGCAAATAAATATTTCGTTTGTGTTCAGTGACCCATGTGTCTAACTGTCGTGACGTCTGTCCAATGTATGCCTGGTTACAACCCTTGCGTGGTATTGCATATACTATGTTACAACTTTTTAAAAGTGGCAATTTGTGTTTAACCGGTAGGAACCAATTTTTTCAATATAGTAGTATTTTATAGATCGTGTGGATTCCAACCTTTCGGAAAATTCTTTTATATCATTAGAAATGTTTTCAATATATGGAATAATTACTTTATTTTTCCAGTTTATTGGACCTGTTCTCTTGAACCTTTCCTCTTTTCGCATTTCAACGAAAATGGGATGATGTATTACAAATATCCTCCCTTTGATGATATTGGAAATAAGATTGATGGGGTACCCATTACGTTTCAAAACATTCCTAATAAAAAATTTACTTAAAATTACGTGTCACGTTTATACTGCGGAAGTTTATGGAATTTCAATCATTTCAAGACGATTTTTAAGACTAGAGAACCGCGTGCAAAGTATTATTTTCAACGGTAGGAGCGCGATAGAAGTGGTCAGACAAGAACGGCATACAAGTTGTCAGAGAAGCGCAGCTTAGAGCTTGAACCTCCTTCGAGCGGGCTTCCAATTTTCCCGTCCGTAGGCTATCGAGCGGCTCCATTGTGACAGTGAACAACGCGTTAAACGTCCTTGTTATTGGTGAGATTCGTTGCAGCGAATATCGCAGTGTGTTCGCTCGCGGATCCGTTACACCTTTAAACATGCATTAAACGCCTGGCCTCCGACGCGCGTTTGCTCGAACGGACAGCGAATCCGATTACAGGCTTTGCCGAGGCGGGCACAGTGAATTTGCACAGTAACAATGGTCATGCATAAAGTCGACACTCAGAAAAACAGGTACGCGGTGTAGTCGACGGTGGAGTGGGGGTAAGAAAACAAAGAAATAGGAGAACGACAAGGGAAAAGGGATTCCCGGACGTATAACCCGCGCTTGAACGTTGCGTAACACGAGCCGCGAATAGGAATAAAGAAAGAAAAAAAAGAGGGCCGAAGGCGGGCACGGTTTATACGTGTACGAGGTGGACTAGGGCGGTGAGGCACGCTCGCGGGTGCCGTAATTTGCTTTAGTACCAAGCTGCGTAAATTTCAGGATGATGAGAACGTACGGCCGACGTTTAAATCGTTCTCGCGTTGCGAAGTTTCCCCTCTAATATGGTCAGTCAAATCGGCTCGGCTGGAATCCGCATAATACCGGCGCGGGATCGAGGATAAAAAAACACACCTCCTCTCTCATGTTTTCCACCGAGCCGCGCCACGGCCGCCGCGCCGAGTCAATCCTCTTTCGCCCGGCTCCGTCGAAAAGACTGCTGACTCCATTAGCGCGATGTAAAACAATTTCAGCCGACGGAAGTCCGACACGTGTTCGCTGTTCCATCGCGCGCCGACTGTCCCGAAATTCGTATCACCCTCCCCCGATATTACCGAATGAAACGCTCTCGCCCAGCAGGAAGGCTCCCGCGTACTGGAAAACGAGCCTGATAATTCGATCGACGGGGACTCGCTGCGAAATACTTTTTGCCGAATTCGACGATGGAACGTTCTAATACGAGGAATAGCTCGCGGCCCGTCGATGTCCGAATCGTTCTCGCAATTTACCTCCCGAAAAATCCCGCAAAATCGTCGCTGCCAACTCCACCGGAAAGGACTGTCCACCTTTTTAGGGCTCGACCCTCATTGCTCCACCATTTATCGTCAATTAATCTGGACGCCATCAGCGCTACACGTTTCGCGCGATTTTCTACAGTCGACCTCGTTACGTCTTGCGATAATGCGATAAGACAATAAGATATTCCCGACTAGAAATTCAGTTAGGCATGCCTAAAGACGAATGTGGACCTAATGAGGAAAGAATGATGTACGCCTAAGTTGGGCATTCCTAACAGTTGCCATACATATATGGGCCTAATAAGGAAAGAATAGTGGACGCCTAAGTTAGGTATTCCCAACAGTTGCCATACGTGGTCGAAATGGGGATCGCTGAGCGTATGCCTAGTTTGGGAAATCCTAACAGGTGCTGCTCCTAACTTGCAGTATTTAAAGATGACTTATCCAAACGTAATTTAGCAAAGAAGTAGCGCGCACTTCTCAAAATCTTTCCGAGAAAATTGCATTTGAAAAACTGTCTTGCAGTCATAATGAGATGGTGTTCGCCTATGAACAACAACCAAAGTGGCCAAGGGCCCAGCGAGAAATATTGGCAATCAGTAGGGGTCGCTGGTTCCAGTCCCGCTGTCAACATTTTTGTTTTTCATTTTTTAAATTTTTTCAATTCAATCCTAACATTTATGACATCTGTCAATAAACAGTTATTTTTTAAATAGAAAATGCGCGTCTTTTATTTGTGGGTATTGAAAAAAATAAATCTTTGGGAAAACCTAATATGTCCCTAACACGGGTTTCCTTACGCGGGCCTCATACGGCTTTCCCAATTAGGCAGTCGTTGATATTCCGCGTTACATACCGCATTAGGGCCTAACAGCGAAATTAGGCTAGCCTAATGCGGACCTAATGGTCTCCCAAACTGAATTTCTAGTCGGGTTATTTCTATAGGAATAATTAAAAATTAATAATATATGTTTTAGTATAGGGTGTGGGGAAAGTATATTATGTACACCCCACATGGGGGATAGCTACTAAAGACCTGAACCACACCGAGAAGGCTAATAAGACGCTCCTCTACTAATCTGTCCCAATTTTCACTGAGGTGCACAGTCCGGTTATAATTAAAAATTAATTGTCAGTGCTGTACTTCAGGTTGCAGTACTTGGCGGTACGCAACCCTGAAACTGTTGTTATTTGTGTTAAAAAATTTTCAGTATTTTTATACGGTCGAGTATAAATAAAGTGAAAAAGCAGCGTCGATCGAAATAACAATTTTCCACGGGCCGTTGGAGACAGTATCCGAAGAAACGTTGAAGGGGCGCGTGAGCAGATAAGAACGGTGGCGCGAGGAGTTACCTTGACGCAAACGACACTCTCTCGCCTAACTTCAATTAGGAGATAACTGTGGCAATAACGACGGAAAGGGAACGACGATTTTCGAAATATCGGAGGTCTTATGGGTGCAGCGTGCTCCGACCAATTCATTTTCCCTCGGTAGCCGCGAATGGGACGCAAAATGGCGGCCGGCCGTTTGATACCAGCCAGCGGATTTAATAACGCGCATATAGTAACGAAATTACACCGAGCTGCGGGATAAACGCAGAGACGGGTAACGAACGGAGCGGTGTCGCTTGTCGAATTTTGAATCGCGATAGACGACACCGTTTCCGCTCCACGTCGGAGCGAATTTCAGCCCGGCATTACGCTGCTCGGTGCCGTACACACACGGTGGACCTTATTTTTCAACTATGAAATTTACAGCGCCCCGAAAAATTTCTTCCAATCCATGAAAAACTCATGTATACAGTCTGTCCCACCTAACTCTGTTATCCTTAATGTTATTTATCTCGATAAAAATGCGTGAACTTTGACAACAATAACGCTTATAATTTTCTGACTCAGGTTTAAATTGATAAGATGGAACAGGACTCTTTAACACACATACACACACGCGCGCTCGCGCGCTAGCGGAATCCGCGGATTAACTTTTCCGCTCCACGGACCGAGGATAAGAAGTTCGAATTTCGCGGAGATGCTGTTCGTCTTGATTTTGTCGGCGCAGGCGCGCCGCTGCAATCGCGATCGATGAATTTTTCAACTGGCAACAGTCGTACGAGTTCAGTATATGGCTGGCGCGCGCTCATGGGGCATTAACTTCAAAAGGGTCATTCGCGCGAATTAAACAAGCACTAAAAAAAGTCGTGGCTCGTTCAACAACGCGTCCAGTCCCGGTCTGGAAAATGCGTGGAATTTTCAGGGTGAAACTTTTCCCGTGTGCGGCTTGTACAGCATTACAAGCGGGCGATTCGCAGACACGCGCGTGTGTTATACGTGCAAGCCGCGCACACAGACGCGCGGTGAGCGCGAGCGCATGCATGCGGCCGACGATCTGCATTTTGTCGTCCAGCCGCGAAAATCGTTTCGGTATAAAACCCTCCCCCGTTTCAAAATTCAGGACTGCCTGTCTCCGGGAAAAGTACATCCGCTCTGCCGGTTTGGCCAGAACGCCGGGCCAGGCATTATATGTGCGAACAAATGCGACGAAATCTAATGCTTTGCACTCCCAATTTCGCGCGCTGCCCGAAACAATTGCGATACGAAACCGAAATAGTGGAAACTTTTAATGGCCCCCGCGAAGCATTACTCATTCCCAGCCTGGTATTATTCTGCTTGGCCTATTTTCTTAGCTGGCTCTGAGCTATTTGCCATGTAACCCGCTGGGCTGTCGCGCATTGTTCTTTCCTGGTCGAATTCTCGATGATTCCACAACGGACAATTACTGTCAGGGATTTCCAGGATGGACATTCTCGTCGTCGTAACGCCAGTGTTCCTCCAAATTACTTGTGCCGAGTATTTCACTTTGAAATCTCACATCGTCGTTTCTTGCGTCATACCAAGTGTGCCGAATCAAACTTTAGTATCCAAAAAAGAATGAAAACTTTGTTTTAATCGTTTCGTGCGTTTACAACTGTCGAACTAGTTCCGTCTGAATACATATGCCGCACAGTACAGCACAGGCCGGATCGAAAAATTTAGGGACATTGTGGTGCATAACTTTTGAACCGTTTGAGATATTGAAATGAGGTTTGAACTAAAAAATATTATAATATAGTCTCTTTCGAATAATACGTGTTACATAATATTTTTTGTTTAATTTGTTAGTTAGTTATTTTTATAAATTTTTCTATAGTTGTTGAATCAGTTGCTTTCCTTAAGAAAAGAAATAATTTTTTACAATCTTAAGAGTCTTAGGCTGTCCTAAGGCGACCTAACTCGCCGCGACATTGTCTGCTGTAAACACTATATTGTTGTCAGTCGGACGATGTCGGAAATGATCCTTATACGATTATTTAAAGGAAATTTTACCGCAAATATTCCTCTTTGTTAAAGCCTGAGATGTTTTGGAACAAAAAAGATATCCTTTGACAAGTATAGAACATTTTTTTAATTTGTCATGTATCGTTCAGCATTATTTTTTAAATATATTATTATTAATTATTATTAAAAAATATATGATTTTTTAAGAAAGAAAATATGGGACGAAACGATGAGGACATCGCAAAGAACTTGAGCACTTCTGCCTGGTGAAATATGTTACTTTTAAAACGCTCAACTTTAAATGATCATTGTAGCTAACATATTTATATAATTTAATTAATTTCTTTATTCTCGAGGTCTATAGATCCTTACAAAGCAATACAAATTCATCAGTTTGCAATTACGAAAAGTCGACTGTTTGGTCGAATGTCCCTAAATTTTTCGATCCGGCTCACTGTGTGCCGTTATCGTGACGACGCGTCAACACACATCGGACCGTTAAATGTTTTAAACAGCTGAGCGGTTTGACATAGAATATTCCTACAATTCGGTCAGTCTGACAATTAATCGTCGCGATTAAGATCACTCTATACAAAGATTTTTGCACTCTCCATTCGTACACATTGCATCCAATAAACGTAATTCCAACAATAATATTAATCTAACGCATATGATATATCTAACTAGAAAGGAAGCCGTCATCGCATATTCGCAGCTTCCTGAAATTGTAGTATCCACAAAAGAATGAAAACTTTGTTTTAATCGTTTCGTTTCGTGTATTTACCACTGTCGAATTATGTTTCGTCTGAATGTGCCGTTGTGACGACGCTCACTTTGCCAGGAAATGAACTTTCACATATCGATGTATAATCAATTGGTATTGTCTTTCGAATGTCCGCTGACCTCAAAAATGGAAGAATTAATAAAATTAAATGAAAATTGTAGTTGTACCAAGCTTTTAAAGTCGAACGTTTTAGAATCTACGTTTGACACTCGAAGTATGTCCTTTCTTTTTCGCGATATTTTCACGATCCTGTTCAAGATTTCAGCCCCGTTTGTTTTCTATAGTAAAGAGCATTATTTTCTGTTGAAAAACTATAGTTGCAGTTACAATTATTATATGAAATGTATTAAAAATTTAATGTTCAATGTAGGACAGAAAAATGTCAAAAATTTTACAATTAACAAGCAATATCATTTTATACGCGTTAGAACCCGCGTTCGGACAACTCACAATGTGTTCAAGACACTTTCCTTTACATAATGTGTAAAAATCTCGTCGACCTTCGTCCACCTCTCTGAGTTATTAACGTTTAAAGTTAGTAATGTCAGGTTATTTCGCATGCGTTCGGTAGCCACCATCGGTACTCCGCGGTCTGCGGGTTATTAAGACATTTTTCTAAGAAACTCTTTAGATTACAAATACACATATACCTACAAATTGTTCAGGTTAATTTTAAAAATAATGAAAAAAATATAATTAAAAAAAAATTTTTTACGTTATTAAAAAGATAGAATTTTTAAATATTTTTCTATGCAAAACGCACCCTGATATCTTTAATGGTTCAAACGTTATACTAAAATGTCACTAAAATTTTCGATCCAACCCACTGTGCGACGCATCAGCACACGGCGGGTCGTTAAATGTTTTAAACAGCTGAGCGGTAATATAAAATATAAATTAATATTATAGAATATTCCTACAACTAGAACGAACCAATCGTATACCTCTGAAATTAATGATTTTTTTTTTAGTAGTTAACAGTGACGGATCAAGACACGTGGGGACCCTAAATAGTTAATAGCTAAATTGAGAACTCATCGGTTTGGAGTATATTGTGATTTTCGTATAACCAGATTACGGAATGGTGTGAATATCAACTAAACGAACGGGTATAGCGAGTCCGTGTCGGTTCCTTGACGACACCCGGCTGGTCGTCTGAGCACGTGCGAACAAACGTGCGACCGTGGAGAACGTGATTACTCGGGAGAAGATTAAGAAGCAGTGACCGACTGGTTGAAGCCGCACGGATGATTAACTGGCGAACTCTAGTCGGTCGGTCGGTTCTAAAAACCGGTGAATTTCGAGGGATGTGGATAATTGAGAAAAATCGTGTGCACGGTGAACGGGCCAGGTGCCAACGACGTCGCAGCATTACTCGAGAACTAATTGCCCTCATATTATCTCCACACACCCCCACCGCTCTCCCGCCCATCCTCTCCGCCCTCCTTCTCGTCTGCTCGCCTTCCTTCCACCCTCGTAATCAACCAACCGCAAGACCTGTCTATCACAGTCCTGCAGGTGGCAGTGTTGTAATTTGCAAGCCGATAGCGCAACAACAACGCGTTTACCGTTACAACTGTCAGGCTAATGGAGCCCAGATTAAGGCTTAGTCCGTTATCATTGCCCCCTCGAGCGTGTGTATCAGTGTCTTTCTAGCCGGCCGGGCCGCGTTCCAGTTGCGCCGCGCCGGCGAAACCCTCTCAGTCACTTGTTAACCATAAGCCCGCGAGCCATCGTCGATAATGTTGCCGTTTTTACCGCGGTCTCTACCGGCTAATATGTACGTACCTTCTTTCGAAATGAAAACGATGCACACTGCCCGTGGCGACTACTCGCACAGTGACAGACCGCGCGTGACACACCGTGATGGAGAAGATTAGCCGAGCTCTATATAGGCCATCAGTCGGAGTTCATCGCGCAGATACGCTTATTGCAACTCTTCCTTTTTTTATGGTACGACCCGCGGGAAATCCGCGGTCTAATTAAGAGCGGGACAATACAACTTAAAATGCATCGCTCGCCTGCGGAGGAATCGCTGCCGAGTCAATACGTGTACGTACAACGTCTGACGAATAGAATTTTTAACTAGTAATGTATACTCGCACAATTTTTATTTATACAGTATTTTATCCATAAATGTCAAAAAAATCTGACCTGTTAATGTCCCACATTTATCCCCACTACTGCGGGCTGTATCCCCCTGAGGGGCCTAGAAACTCGAGAAGCCTCGGTCGCCATGAAATATGACATTGGCTCGGATAAATCGGTGAGCCCGTGTAATTAGAATTTCCAACTTCTCTATTTTCCCTTATTTTTTATGGGACTTCAATGACCATATCTACGGCATTTTTCTAATAAAAATCATACCAAATATGATATAATTCCGATGATATTTACTTGTGTAATAGACAATTAAAGTTTCGAGCGCAAGGAAGGAGAGTCGCCGGCGTCTGCGATTCGGCGTCTCTTTTTTCCCATACGCCATCCTTCCTCGCGCCCGAAACTTTAATTGTCTATTACACAAGTAAATGTCATCGGAATTATATCATATTTGGTATGATTTTAATTAGAAATGCCACAAATATGGTCATCAAAGTCCCATAAAAAAAATAATGAAAAATAAAAATGTTGGAAATTTGTTCGGCAAAAGTCAAAGAATACTGTCCCTGGTGCATAAATGTCCCTCGGCAGACCCGTGCTGGGGACTTATACAGGGTGTCCCAAAATTCGTGTACTTCCCGGAAATGGGAGGTTCCTTGGGTCATTTGAAGCGACATTTTTCTTTACAAAAATGACGCCAGTGGCTTTGTTTAGGAGTTATTAACAAAAAACACGGACCAATCAGAGCGCGGCTACAGCGGATTGATTCTAGCTCGGCCAATGGCGCCGCCACGCTAAGCGGGACCTGTCGCTGAGTCGGACTTCGTTTGCTCTAGCCCCGCTCTGTATGAATAAAATACTATACAAGAATTAACGCCCTTCGCTATATAGTATGTAATATCTGATACAGTTAACAAATCTGGTAAATAATAAACTAAGAATGTTTTTTCCGACTATGTTTATTTTTCTGAAAATGTTGTTTCAATTTTTTTCCATATTCTTCTCTTAAATAAAACACAAAGACTGACCTTTCGATTCTTTCATCCCAATTAAAGAAATGATGCTGTGAAGGGTTAATTTTCTAAAAATATATATAATAAAAATTATTGGCATATCGTTTTCTTTAGTTCCTCATTATTCTCGTCTTATAAATTAACGCAAGCAAGAAAACTGCAAGAAACGAGACAGAGTGAAGCTTTTCTCTGGAATGGTTCCCGTGGAATATGTTCCTTGGAATGGTTCTCCGTGGAAACTGTTAACCGCAAACTTGTGTGATCAACTTTTTAATAGAGAGTCGCCGCTACGTAAGATAATCAATCTCTCCCGGAACAATGTAACAGTTTTAGCATTCTACCTGTAGGTAACTTATAATTAACGTATCGGTGAAAAAATGGGACCGCATTATCCACGAAACGTCGCAGCGTAGTAGGCGAACGGAAAAAGTTTTGTCTCGTTAGTATCGATTACGAAGCACGCAAGCATTCGAAAAACTATTGCGGTAATGAGAATTAAACATTTTTTGATCAGTCGATCGTGTTTCGAATAACCGATTTAAAATTCCGCTTCGATTTTGCGTGTGTTTCCAAGAGAAAAATTTCTAAAAGAGCAGTATTACTGGAACGGATGATTAACCGATGCTCGAGTAACATTCTTAACAACGGGGGCGATGATGGCCCGCTCTCAATCCCGATTAAACAAAGCGGACACGGTGAAACGTGGAGCCTAGATCGGGGTAATTCGTCGGAATGGAACCGACGAAAAATTCATCTCCCAACATATAAAATATCGGGTCTCTCTTGGCCCGTATTAAAGACGATTTTTGCCCGGGGAAACGGTCACGTGAATGGCCGGGGATACGAGCTACGAATGAAGGGCCGATAAAATTAATACGTCTACGCATAATCCGGTATAACGAGTTGCGTCATGGACGAAAACGTTTCATTTCTCGTATAAAGTATGTGCGGACGATAGCGAAGGCCGGGCTTATCGTGGCATCGAGTTTCGTCGACGAAGGATCGATACTTACGGGGGTCATAAAAGTGATATTACCCTCAGGCTTATTACGCTTCTGTATTACTGGCAATCCTTCGACAAGCGTAGAAAGGTTGAACCAGGAGGAGGGTGTGGAGGGGTGATTTTTTGGGGGGTTACCGAGGGTGGCAGAGAATTGCGTCGATCCTGGATCGTTGGTACGTGTGTGCCGAGGAATTCCCAGCTCCCCTGTCTGTTCTTCTTCTCTCTCACTGGCGTTCTCCATCCTTATCTGCCGATCACGTCTCTCTCTCTCTCTCTCTCTCTCTCTCTCTCTCTCTCTCTCTCTCGTTAGAAGCTTTTTTCACGAGGGGACTCGGGGTCTATTTTTGCAGCGGGTTTTCTCGCGGCTGACAGAGCATTAAATATTTAATGGCCGGAACCCTGCGGGGCTCGGCGAGCTCGAACAACGGTTGCAAATCCGCGCTATACCCCAAATTCTTTTTCCACGTGATTTCTGTCGGCCGGCTGCCGCTATTCGAGGCATCAGAGAGCCATCGTTTCTTGTTGCCGCGGAATCGATATCATCCCACGCCGGCTGGGTCGCATTGTCGACGTGAATTATTGCGCTCCGGCTGCTCGCAAAATTGTCTTATCGTGTGTCACGCCGCCCTGACAAACGCAGCCTTCCTGAAATATTATATTTGGATTTGTTTTGGCCGTCTTCATCGTCGCCACCAGCCGCTCTGGGGGCCGAACCGTATTCTCGCGTCACTGGCAACGGTGGGCCTCATTAAGCGCGTAATTGACCCGATCGAATTATTTAGGCAGAAATTTCCGGCCGTGTCTAGGGAATCGTGCGATGCTTGCGCCACGCCACACCGCGCCACGTCGAGAAATAATCCGGTTTCCTGCTCATGCTCCTCTCGCGTGGCTCCCCTGCGAGCTGTAGCCCGGGAAAAATGTTGCGCCCGGTATTATAATAAATTCCGAGAGCGCTGCGGCAAATATTTTCCGCAAATTACACGCTTGATTGGACGAACTTGATTAGAACAACGTGTCCTGGTACGAATCGTCCAGATAACTACCATAGGTTATAACGATTCTGCAGCTTCCAACGATAAAGGGTAAGTATTACGCTGTATTAATGATAAACGAACGTATTGATGCATAATTCTGTTCCCGGGCAGGAAGTGATTAATCGCGAGATGAGAGGTTAATAAAAATTTCACGCGTCTACACAGCAGAGTGTCGGCCGCCTCTCTCCCTTGGTTTCTGTTTAGAGGGGAATCCTTCAAAATTGTAAGATTCATGAAACGAAGTAGCTGATGTGTTTCTGTATCCGTGAATGTGCAGAGGCGCGTATGTCTGAGAGCAATTTGCGATAACACAGCTTAATACCCGGGAGGCACAATCTGTGAACTCAAACAACCGCGGTCCCATCTAATCGATGGAAGACACGTATAGACATGCTATCTGTTTACAGTCAAACAGAACTTAAATTTCACCTCACGATTTTCCGGGTATCGTTTATGGCGGCTTAATAAGTTCGCGGACGATCTAATTGTAACTATCTGTACGTGACCGAGGTGAACAAGCACAGATATTTGCGCGCTTATACAACGAGCAAACTGTCTTCTCCGACACTTTCCCGCACCCAACACTGTCGGAATTTTTCCTACGGATCTAAAAGCAGATTTGTTATTGGGAACAGCGAGTCTGGATAAAAATCGACAGCGACGAATTAGTTGATAAAAGACAGTGCCTTCTTCATGTTTTCGTTTTTATTCAACTATACAGAATCGAATAACACGCGCAATCATCTTCGCGACAAAAAGCATAACAATTACAACCACCACCCGCGACATGTTTGCATCGAATGTTTGGCGTTTGATTAAAAGTGTCGTCGATAAATCTCAATTACGGTGTTGCCATTCGCGAACACAGTCCGCACCCGGGCGAATTTCTGATTAAATTGTCGTGGGAAATATGTGAAATTAGCATTAAATGGGTTATACGCGGTAATTGGTGTGAAAACCAAAATATACGATCCACCGCGACGTATGAGCATTAATGAAGTCTGTAATTATTGCGTTTTGTCACGTATCGTTCAATTGTCGTATTGGTTAAACGAACCGGAATATATTTATTAGCTGTTCATTAACTACCGTCGCGTTTAAGTGAATGGACGAACGTGCGAAACGTTTCTCTTCGTCACCTTCAGAATTGTCAGAAATTTCAGCCGAGTGAATTTCGAATCTTGAACAGATTTTTTAATTTTCTTTCAGAAGAGACAGATTTGTTTGAAAAACAGAGAAAGATTCGTGATCTGATGGATTTGAATACAAGCACTTTAATTTCGAAGTGAAATTGTACAACAGCGTGGTTTGATTACCTTCTAAGCACACATCGTACACCGACAATTACAATAGCCATTCGCCACACTCCGAGAGCTCAAATGGTCATCAATTCATTGTGATTGTGGTTAGATGGACAGCTATTATGGTCATCAGCGTACCTTGGGTCTCGCGTTTCGAAAAACGAGCGATGATAGTTCCTATTGTGTGGTGAAGTACAATTGATATAATGTTTTGTACGGTAAATTAACCCCGCGTGAATTGTTAAGTTCTATGTAGCGAAGTGTGTACTATTCTCATTCTCCTTGCATGCGCCCACCGATGATCCGTGCTATAACATTTATCACATAATAATCTGGTTGTTAGTTATGAAACTGTTAATTAAGGCAATTAGAAATCGTGTATGATATTTTGTAACGAGTACGAATTTATGAATAGAAACGTGATGGTAAAATTTTTTCTCAAGGTCATTTTTTTAAAACAATTTTTTTTAATGGAATCCCATATTTTTTGTTCATATTCTTAGAGAGAATAAAGTGACAAATTCAACAACCTATCATAATATCATAGGAATATTTTTTACCATTTTGCGTAACAGAAATAAACCGAATGAAACTTGCACGTTGTATTTTATTTATTCAATTTTTTTGGGTTCGAGGCCATTTGTATTGCCGGTTGTTGGTCATATTGTGTTAAATGCAGAGTTGTGCAGAATTATAATTGAATTACTCCGGAATTATAATTACAAAGTAATTGAATTAAATTGTAATTCAATTATGTTGTAATTTATAATTCAGATCTTCAGTCAATGAAATTACGATGTAATTCGTAATTGCAATGGAGCACAATTATAAAATACATTGTAATTGAATTAAATTGTAATTCAATGGTATTGTCATTTATAATTCAGATCTTCAGTCAATTAAATTACAATGTAATTCGTAATTGCAATGGAGTATAATTATAAAATACATTGTTTTCATGTATTGTATTGTATTGTATTTCAATTACATTGTATTTCAATTACAAATCCGATTGAAATGCTTAGCAATTGAATTACGTTGTATTTGAATTATATAGTAATTCATTTACGACGTAATTGAATTACTATTAATTGAAATACAATGTAACTCAACTACGTAATTGAATTACAATGTAATTGAATTAGCACAAATCTGGTTATATGGATGAGTTCGTTATTTTGTCAGATACAACATTACGTTAACGAAGATATATCATTCCATTAAAAAAAAACATGGATGACCATGAGAACTAATGACCTTAAAGATTTTTTGCTTTACACCGTTACATGTGGCCCTTTAAACAGCGTAACTTTGTGCTAAGAAGTTTTTTTGTACAACGAAAAGTAATGGAGATAATTAGCTGTTCTGTTTCTTCGCGCGCGCGCGAACTCACCCTGTATATATATCTGTGAACTGCTAACGCAGAAACACGCAGGCTCTATTATTCCACATTAAATGACGTCGCGACTTCTAAGAGCTCCAAGAAGTTCGCACCATTCGTCTCTGTCAGATCCATGGGGTCCCTAAAATTAGTTAAAACTTGGAAAGATCTCGAGTTCCCAATAGCGTTTTAAATGATTCGAAATGTTAGTCCCCCCATTTCGAAATACGACACTTCATCTCCACTTTATCTCTAATGAACTCGCCTCTATTATTCCCTCGAGGATCCTCGCGACGAAATAAAGTAAGTGGTATTACGTGTAGCATGTCACCCCTTGAACAAACTTTTTAATCTCCGATAGTTTCTTATAGAGGCAGATAAACGCAGCGTTCGTCTCGAAATCAGGTTTCCAGTGAGCAGCAATTCCATGTTGCTTCCCGATGTAGAAATACAAAATAAATTGTTGAGAATGCAAATATGCAGCGTCCTGGGGAGATTGTTCCTCCTGAGACGTTCGCTATACCGGCGAGCCCTTTCAACAGATGTATATATATATATATATGCAAGACATTTTAAAATTCCATTAGATGCAGCTTTCAGACGGGAAACGTGCAAACAATTTTATTACTATATCTGAACCTATTGTTACCGTTGAAATAAAAACTTGCGTCTTCATTGTTACATCCTCGACGCGTCTATACACGATTTTCCGAAAACAATTTCAACTTTCTCGCGAGAAATCGACATTCTTGTTACTTCTAGCACTAGATTTATTCATATTGGTATACAAAAATTCCAATTTTGAACTTTCTCTCGTCCGGCAGTGCGAGTTGCTGGTAAAATAAAATAAGACGCGGTTGATCGAAAGAACGGAAGGAATCAATTTTCCCGGGAACGTTGCTTCTTAACCATTCGGTTTCTTCGTCTGACCGAGACAACCGTAATGAACGACGGTGTAATATAAATCGCGGGGACGCTCGGTCGGCGTAAATAAAAAGTGCGGGATTAGCGGGCCACCGATACTCGACGCGGAATACAGGATATCCTCGTTATTCGGATGACTGCGTCACAATAGCCGCAAGGCGATTATAAACTAAAGCAATTAATTATAAGTGGTCTCGCAGTATAACGACTCCACGCTAGAAATTCCGGTGTGCAACGCCGGAGCATACCGCGAATATTTGGTTTGCCATGAAACGCTTCAAGAACGGCCGCGCCTTCATCTTCCGGTATGCGGTGAAACTGCAGTTCTCTCTGTTCTCTCTTTCGCCTCTGCCCACCGCGCATTCTTTTCGTCCCCTTGGCCGTCTCGCCCTCTCTCGCTCCCTCTGCCCTCTATCTCGTCCTCCTCGCTCTAACCTCCAAACCCCACCCTTTCTAGATCTCCATTTATCAATTACAACAAGTTGCGGGAGCACCGCCGGGAATAAACCGCTGAAAAATCCCATTATCGGCGCCCGGAACCTGCGCCCTTGCATTTATTTTGTTTCCATTTAACTTACCCGGAGACTTTCCTCGCCTTACCGATACGACAACCGGAGAATTCCTGATGAGGGTGTGCTGGAATATCGATGCGCCGGTACACGATCGATGTATCGTTTTAATTGCGGCTGATTCCTATCGATTCGCTCGACCCGCAGCTCTTTCCGTCGACGACAAAGCCTCCTGCAATTAATTGTTCCTCGAATATCTCTGTTTCGTTTTTTAGTAATCGCCTGTTTTATTAACTCCCCGCTAGAAACGGCTCTGTTGTCGGAAACTGTCGAGGGCTTTACACCTCGGGACAATAATACGACACGTTATCTCAGCTGAAGGAGGCTACACTGCAAAATAAATCTTCACGCCACAACTTTCTGCTTTTCGTTCAAAATCATTGGTACTCTTCTGGACATTTATATGACACTAGCTTTCTCCCGCCACGCGTTGCTGTGGCTCAGTATTTTTTAAAAACATGTTAATTCAAAAATTCTAACCAAATATTTCAATTCAAACGCAGATCAATCTACTCGGCTGAATTCCAATGCAATGAAAAACTTGCAGAACAAATCTTTGCAGGTCAATCTTTCTACTTTGATAAAGTAATAATTTTCTTTAAATTATACTTTTTTACAAAATATTTTTGAACAAAATGTTCCTCATGCAAACGTTGAAACCCCTTTCGACCCTCTTAGAGGTCGAATTTTTCAAAATGCTGAAATAGGTGTTTGATTATTTGTATCAAAGAGCATTAAGACCAAGTATCAAGCAAATCCGACCACAAATAAAATATTCCTCATACAAAAGTTGCAACCCCTTTTCACCCCCTTAGGGGTTGAATTTCGAAATATCCTTTCTTATCTCTTGTATGGATCATAAAGGAAACCTCTGTACAAAATTTCAGCTTTCTAGGGTCTGGGCGTTGATAAATGAGTGAGTCAGTCAGGACCTCGTCCTTATTTATATATATATATGAACAGTATGCGCAACAATTTTAGCAAATGATTTTATATAGATCGTTAATAGTTAACGCACCTTTTCACTGGAAACATTGCATCTGTCTTAGAAAAAAAACCAGTTTTTTCAATCGCAGTGAACGGACAGAAAGATGTAGGAACGGATGAGAGAATTTCCCATCGATTTGACGGATGCGGTAAAACTGAGTGTGCCAGAATATCGAGAAACACCAAGGAAATACGAGTTGCGATGCTTTCGAAAAACCGTACACATTTCGACGGTTCCCACGCCACGGAAAATTTCGGTCGATCGGTCTACTTACCGAAAAACAAGAAAAAAGAAAAAATCGTAGTCGATCTTCTCCGGAATCGTAGAATGTTTTCCCCCGTTAACTTCGTTTCACCAGGCCAGCGCAGTAGTCTGGGATTTCTAAAGACGTCGATAGGAAATTCGTTTATGCGAGGATCGACAAGTTTCTGGCTTTGGTCCCTAAATGTAATAACGATAAAATGTCATTTTGCTGCGATATCCAACCAGCGAGCGATCCTCGCGGAGGAAATAACGTATGTTCGGTTTTCCTAATCGGATGTTCGACTGGCTTTTACGGGATAATAGCTTGAGCAGCCGGGATTACGGAGGGACAGAGGCTCGGAATGGTTCCCTATCGATGGCTCGGACGAACTGCCACCTTAGAAACCGAGCCCCTTTTATACAAATCCCGCGAACGACTGGCATCGATGCGAACTGATCGTTCCAACAAAGTGTCTGGACTTACAAGGATCCGTGAAACCGCCTACAAACGATACAACAGTAAAAAAACAACAGACCAATACTGCTCGGAAAACTTCTGTGGCGATTGCACGCCCGTCTGTGAATAGCGTTTCATCTTAGAGCGTGACGGAACAGACTCATTCACGAACATTTTCTCCTCCACAACATCGTGATCATTGACCACGATCGGTTGGGATCGGTTTCATAATAATTAACAATATCTACATTCAATATTCATTAAATAATGACAGTAATTGAATCATCAACGGACGTACTGAGCGACACCGTCGACCACTCGCGATTTGTTACCTGGATGGAATTGTATTCCGTTGTAAACAATTTTATGGTCTCTCCTAGCGTTGAATTTCATTTCGGCTTAATTAGCTTGGTTTAATTTTTACTGAAATCATTTGTTCAAAGGTATAAGGACTGATAACAGATGAATGATGTTTAATTTGTATTGTGCCAGGCTATATTCCGCGCAGACTTTGTGCATTTTTGTCGCGACTTCACCATGGCAAAATAATATGAAAGGCAGAGAATTTTGTAAAAAAAATAACTGAATATCGATGCTGCATTGACGCCACGGTCGGAAGCGAAGATACACGTTAAAATGTTGTGAATAGAAGAGAAACGCGTGAAATGCGTCACACTGCATCCGGCGAAACACGTAAAAACTTTTTAAATCAGCTGGTGTACAGTGGATCCAAAAAGTATCCAAGCACTTCGTTTCTGATCAAATTTCTGAATTGTCACAATTCGAACTGGAATAATTTCGTTGAAAAAGACGGCACAATTCGCGGGTTCAGTCGCGAGAAACATTTTTCAATATTTTTACAGACGTTTCAATCTGTAACATTTCGGACCGAAAAGGTGTCTTCAGTTTCACAATAACTCTGAAATTAAAATTAGTCGGGGTACATTATTCCACTATTTTCGTGAACGCAATTATCGTAGTTCAATCATCGACGGTTTCTTGAGAACAGGAAATTTAATGTTCAAATAATTTTCGGATCCAGTGTACGTCTCAAAATGGCACGCGGCGGTCTCGACGTATTGGCAAGATCCGTATCGGGGGTGGCTCGAATCAAATAGAGTCTTTAAATTTGGAGTTCCATTCTTCCGACAAACGTAGCGAAAATCCGCAGTTGATTTCCGGATAACCTAATATTTCAATACCGAGTGGATCAATATGGACGTCCCCCCAAAAAAAGGTTTGCCTCTGGTAAATCTAGGTCGCTCGCGTCCCACCTGGCATTGAACGTTTTAATTTTTCAAACTCCTTTCAATAAGGTTACATTGCATTTTACGAATGGAGTAGCATATTCGCATCCTGATGCTATACCCTCGTGAAACGGGAAAAATCTTTGACGATGAAGTGAAATCAAATAAAGGACATTTACTACAAAAGTCATAATTTGTGGAACTTCATTGAGTCGTATTCTTCCCATTGAGTCTTCTCGAAATGTTGCACAGCAGTGACTCAATAATTATTTAAATCAAAATAAATTTTTAAAAATACCATGTTTTTAAATGCGGACTAAAAAATATAAAATAATTTTTCCTAATCCCATAAAAATTCCTAACCTCATTCAGATAGTCCTGAAAATTTTTGATTGTGAATTTTTAATATCTACGAAAATACTTGTAAGATTTAAAACGAAAAACGTTGGACGCATGTAATAGATAATTGATGCATTTTGTGCCCCACGTTTTTTGTTTTAAATCTTATAAGTATTTTCATAGCTATTAGAAATTCACAATCACAAGTTTTCAGGATTGTATGTACAAGGTTAGAAATCTGTACGGGACTAGGAAAAATTATGTTATACTTTTTAGTCCGTTTTTAAAAACCTGGTATTTTTAAAAAATTATTTTCATTTAAATAATTATTTTCTGCTTTTTACTCTTGTATTAATACTTGTGTTAATACTACACTCTTTATAAATACTTTGTAAATTCACTAAGCTTATTATAAATTGCCGGTTTCAAAGAACCGATAAAGTCAATGTAATTCACACGCGTGAATATCGAAGATAATCGTGAGCGGTTGTATGAAGGAACAGGGGATGGGGTTGAAATTATTTATTATTATTTACCTACACGTTCGAAAATACACTGAGCTCGTGCGGCCCGAAGCAGTGATGTCTCCCGTCCTACCGTGGTACTAATCCTTACCCCCATTATGACCTACTGTTGCCCCTACATAGTACAGGTACGCTGGACTGTGTAGGGCGCAAGCACGTTGGAGAAGGACAGTAGGGGGACGGTAGGTCATAGTGGGGGAAGGGGGCTAGTACCACGATTTAGGCAGCGCGGATTGACTATCGCTTATCGCTGATCAAGTCAGATGTTATTTGATGGTAGATTTTTATTAAAAAAAATATATAAAAGAACTATTTAAAAACCACATTCATATTGGAATGGACTAAAAAGGAGAAAATAATATTTTTAGATATTAGTGACTATAAATAAAAGCATGGAGCGCGTTAAATTATATTAACGTATTCTTCGTCGCCGCGCGCGCTCCACGCTTTTATTTATAGTCACTAATATCTAAAAATATTATTTTCTCCTTTTTAGTGCATTCTAATACAAGCGTGATTTTTAAAAAGACTAAAAAGTAGAAAAGAAAAAATATATAAGTCTTTATTACCAAGCGTATTCGGTAAGACCCGTTTACCGAGCAAAACCGCTGGTCCTTGCCGTCGTCCCCCCCCCCCCCCTGCCCGACTTAATCCAAACCAACCCAATAAGTAAACTGAGCTCCGTCGGTGCGAAGTGTGCCAGTGCAGTGGGGTGTCGAGGCGAGGGGCGAAGGGGAATTTTTAAAAATATTTTGTAAATCCTAAACGCATAGTCTTTTAAAAAAATTTATTTGAATATTGCATTGTCATCCAGTTCTGGGCTATGTTAAAAATTTCAAGTCTCTAGCGCATCGGGAAGTCAGTTTAAAATCAATTGCAATATTTGTACCGAACAAACAGACAAACAAGAAAGCGAGCTAATACAAACGTGGTCAATTTCAGCAGCGAGTACATGAACGCCGGGCCAAGTGTAAAATCAAGAGATACAATTAATAATATCTCATGACACCAGGCTTCGTGTTTGCGACCTCATTAAAGCTCACGTTGATACTATCGACCGGTCGTTTACGACTCCGGCACTATCGTTCACAAAGTTCAATTTCAAAGTGGAATATTTAAAGAACCTTGCGGGACCGTCTTTAGGTTACCATAGTAAACGTTCATGACTTCGGAACGAGGGAAATATTGTTGCGTACCAAGCGTTCGGTAAGTGGTGGGGCGACTTAACTTCGGCGAAGATCATGTAGCAATGCGCAGTCACGCGAAACTTGCTCACAACGAGATTCACCTTGAAGTGAACTGTAATGAAGTTCAAGCTCAAGTATCAAACAAAAGTTACGGAAAAATCAGATTTTTCTACGATGCCCATTATTCTTCAATTATTTGGCAGTGTACTTTATTGAACTTATTCCTAGTTTTTCTTACATAAAATAGCGAGAAAAGGTCGTGCAACTATTATTGAGGAGTCGTCGTAAAGAGGAGGCTTCACGAGAATTTACGAGATAATTTTTTAACTGTTTAAATGAAAAAATGGGTCTTCAATTTTCCGCTTGCTGTGTACTGTGAAAATATCTCAGAGGAGAATGAATACCATTTTGCGGGAGTGGAGACTTTAAAATGAGTTGATGGTTGTGCTATTTGTTTTTACGAAATGAATAGAATTGAATTATCGATTAATCATGCTTGATTGTAGGATCTTTATTGGGTGACAGTGAAATGATCGTGATTTGAATTGGTTTCGTTGAATGCCCGTTTCATCTCGCTGTCCTCGGCTGGAATTTGAAGAAGGAATTTGTAGCTGACTGCATCAGCAAGATATCAGTGTGACGTCAACGGCACGACCATTGTTTCCAGTAGTATTGTTTCGGGTTGTTTCTCGGCAAGCTACGAGCCTTTTACGTTAGAGATTTCCAAGCTACCGTCGGAGAAACTGAATAAAAGGAAAATGAACGCGACCACACCCATCCAGTCGTCGCATTCCGAGGTGTTCGACCTCGTCTCGGGAAATCACGGTAATCTGGGGCTGTTTTCGAGGGATAGCGCTCGCATGTTCCGTCATGTTCCGTCAAATAGCATTAAGTCGTGCTGCTATCTTGTGAACACTGGAAACCATTTCTATACTCAACCGTTTCGCCGATTCATCTTCTCGCCTGGTGTTAATACAGCTTTTTCGAATAGATAATTACCGAGCGTTTTTAATAACCCTTTTTCCGACAACCCCCGTTTTTGATCGTTGAAGAGGTTGCCTGCAATAAAGCGACAACTCCACTTTCTCGTAATTCGAGTGAACCGACGAAAAGCAATTAAAAATCAAGCACTGTTCCAGACAAAGTTGCACGACGCCGTCGTAACAAGTCATTTGACGTACACTGCCATTTAATTTCACAAACGCATTCACAGCGATATTCATAAAACGTTTCACACCGGGAAGCTCGAACAAATGGACGAAAACTTTTCTCTTCGAATTAAACAAGGTTAAAAGCCAATTAACACCAACGAATATGAAACTGAAAATGAAAAATTCTTAGTAGGGTTTCACTTTCTTTGACTTTTTTTCGAAACTGTGGGAACATGCCTATCAGTTAAACAAATTGTTGTGCTATTATTGGACAATACACACAAGGGAATTGGTTGGTTCTGCGTGAAGAGAGTGATTCTCGTTTATGAAAAAATATCTTTCGTGAACTGTCCTTTTAGTTGTGATGTTCCGCGCTATATAATTAATTACTTCATTATTAAATCAATTCAGTCGAACCCATAGAACGTCCAACGAAACTAATCTTGCAATGACAAATTGAATTTATATCGAATTTATACTCATCTAAATTAGTAACTTGCCGATATCGATCAAAAATTGATTGCTGATCTACATAATGTGTAGGTTTAAAAGCATCGCCATTATTTTATTCATTAATCTTAGATATGGTTCTATTTCTGCTTCTCTTTTTCTTTTAATCATTCATGTGCGAGGAGCCAATTCTTGTTGAATCTTGAAATAATTCTACCGGAAATCAGAATAGCTTTCCAATACACTGCGCACTTCTACGTAGAATAGAAATTATATATTTAGAATTTCAGACATTTTACCACGCATATATTAGCTTGCCGAGTTGTCTTTGTCGTTATTGTTGTATGCTTTAAATCTTGAAATTGAGTTTTAAACCACTTCCCGATAAGCTAGATACTTGAAATTTTCAACATAGCTCAAAACTGGATGACAATACAATATTAAAAAAAAATTTTTTAAACACTGAGTTTAGGATTTACAAAATATTTTTAAATATTCCCCTTCGTCCCTCGCCTTGAGACGTTCGGTAGTACGTCATCGCGTGCAGCAATCCCCACTCCGCGCGCTCCCTACTCCACTACGCGTTCCCACTCCGACTTCGACCCCGACCCAGTGTTCCGATTGTGCCAACAATTTTTCTCTCATGTGCGGCCAAAACAGTAGCTTATCTGCAATGACGCATCAGAGTGGCCAGCAGTCATGCCAGAATCGTGGGTCTTTGGGTTTTTCTCCTCGGCCGCTTCAGCCGGCTCGGTTCCCCCACTCTTACATCTACTGCGCACGCGCTACACACGAACGTACCTCTGCTTACCTTAAGGCTCATACGGGCAGAGTAGAGTGGAGGAACCAAGCCGGCAGCAGCAGAGGAGGAGAAAAACCCACAATTCTGGCATCATTGGTGGCCAGGGCCCTGACGCCCTGACACCCTGAGTTAGTTATATTAGCAGGAGTGTACTGGTATTATTGGCGGGACGAGTGTTTCGTCTTAAAACGTTTTACAGGTAGTTTAACCCCTCGCCTTTTCATATGTATATACTAATAATTTTTTTAAAAGTCTACGGGGTGCTCAAGTTAATCGATTTCATCGAAAAGGTTACGTTACTGAGGCTGAAATTGCCGTTCATGCGCGAAAAATGGTTGGCACAATCGGAACACTGCTCCGAACCCGCTTGGCTGGCCCACTTCGCACCGAAGGAGCTCAATTTGCTTACTAGGTTGGTTTGAATTAGGTCAGACAGGAGGCGGTGGGGCAACAAGGTCCGGCGGTTCTTCTCGGTAAGCGGGCCTTACCAAATACGCTGGGTAGTAAAGACTAAAAAGTAGAATGTTAGATATAAGTACACTAGATCGCGCTTTGTACGGCGTGACGAAATAATGTACGATGTGCGGATCTATGTCACGTGTCACAATTACGGGATTCGCGACGCGCGTACATAACGAAGTCGTAATCGAGAGTCGAACTCGAGAACATCTAGAGCGATACAAAGACGAGCAACTAAATGTGAATTATATATATTAAACACTTAAAAGTGAAACAGTGTCTTCTTCCTTCCACACACACATAACATTACAAATGTAAAAAAACTTTTTAAAAACCACATTTATATTAGAATGCAATAAAATGGAGAAAATAATATTTTCAGATATTAGTGATTATAAATAAAAGCGTGGAGCGTCGACGAAGAATACGTTAATATAGTTTAGTGCTCCAACACTTTTATTTAGTCACTAATATCTAAAAATATTATTTTCTCCTTTTTAGTGCATTCTAATATAAGCGTGGTCTTTAAAAAGTTTTTTATATATACTTTTGTAATAAAAATCTAGCATCAAATAATATCTGACTTGATCAGAATTTTTAGTATTATACTTTCTTTATGAAGAATGTAAATCCATAGAAAGTGTATTTTTAGCCTGAATATTATTGATTTGTTTTATCTGAGTAATTATTTATTATGTCGGAGCAGCTCGAAGAAAGAGGACAGTACACACTGGTTTAAATTTATTCTCAATAGCGACGGTGGTGTCAATACCCATCGCAAGAAATATTGCGAGAAGATTACGCGATGTAATTGCAATTAACGCGACACGAGAATCCGCAAACGCGGCGATAATGTATTCACAATGTTGACGGAGCGACCGCAATTGCATAGAACGAAGTAACCGCGCGCGTCCACCGACGATATAGAACAGTTATGAATATGTGATGAGTGTAGCTGTGTTTACAGATTTACAATTCGCGAAACACTACGAACCTATGGAATAATCTGGCGGGTTCCACTGCTCCTTCCTTGAATCTTATGGCACCTTTGACGATAAAATGATGGGCAAAAAACTAACATTAAAATACCTGTACACCTGGAATCCACATGCTCTTTTGAATAAAACATTGCTCCTTTTAAATCATGCAAATTAAAGAATTACTGGCGCTTTGTACACATGACCAATTAGTACTCGTCACAAGTGTTTAAGATCTACAGTGTAAAATTTTCAATTTAACGCCGCCTCCGAAAAGATTGTATTATATTTAATATATTTTATTTTAATTGGATGTTATCAACAGTTGGCGTGTATTGATACAAATGAGAAGAAAATTATTTCATACTTTTTAGTGCGTTTCGAAGTCGGTTTAATTAGTTTTTATAAAAATATTTTCCAACTTTCGAGAACAATAAGTGGAGAATATTACAAGGCGCAGGATTGCGCGGGGTTTCAGAAGAGATTACGTACCAACGAAACGAAGGCGAATGCATCAAAGTTGCGTGAATCAAACGCATTCCTTCAACGGATCAGTCCGTTCTTTGTTATTCGATTAAAATTGCATTGAACGCGACTGGACAATGTGCTCGCGTCGATCCCTAGCCTGCGAGTGTAATTCAATTCGTTTGAAGTTACGCGTACTCCCTTTGGGAGGTGAAAACGCGAAGAACGCGAGCTCCTAAGAGGCCTGAACGTTGCCGAGGAAATCAGGTGTGACGTGTGCGCCCTCGTCGCGTCGCAAATCTCCCGGTTGATTCATTCCGGGTTCACGAGTTCTGGAAGCGTCAGCTTGGAAAAGCAATTATTTCCGTTTAAGCTGGCTTGCTTGCATCGTCTACAAATTCGCCGGGGCTGACTTGTGTCGAGGAAGGCAGGGAGGAGACTAGACGTCTCGCACGTTCACTCTCGGACACGGAAGCTGAAGCGCCCCCGTTGCTTATCCGAAAGGTCGATTTGTCTGTCGAAGGCCTCGCGTCGGAATAATACGCTACATCGAATTGTGGTTGGACAATGACGTTCCGGGTCCTGGAGTTTCAAGCTTGTAAAACAACTCGAAGAGACACAGATTCATGAGCATCGCTTGTGTACAGAGGAAAGGATAGAGGGGGATAGGAACTGTCCGGACCGGTGGTGACGGATGCGCAACGTCCGAAACTGTTTCCGTGCAGTTTACGTTGCCTAATTAGACGTTCTTACGAAACTCGTTTGTCAAAGGCACACGCGCGTGTTGGTATATGCCTGCTTTCCATTGGGTCCTTTACAGTTACGAGGAATTAATTGAAGGGCTTCGCGGCTCGGGAACCATGGGCTTGATTAGGGATTTTCGGTCAGTTTACGCCTTTAATTAGCCTCCGCCTACAAAGCTGTATTTGATTGAAATTGTATGACTGATGATGACTCGCGTCGAATAATGTCGACGGCCGACTGGAACTGGACTCGCAGCCTACAGTAATTTGCGACTACTGAACCGTGAGAGCTCGTCCAACACCGGCATTCACTTTCCGTTGCGCTGTCAAAGATCGAACGTCCCGTCGCTCCGTGGGCCCAACCGCCAAATCTAACTGATTGTTTCTCCGCGTTTGCACGAGTTTATAAAGTCCTCGGATTGTTATCCGTCGTGAGGGTGTCAGTGAATGTCTATGGGAGAATCCTTGCCCGCCAACTTAATCTTGGGTAACTGATTCGCGTTTCGTCCTGGACCTGTTGGAGGACTCGTCAGTAAGGCTGCCCAACAGGTCTTGCCTTATACGCACGCGTTTGCTGTTACTCATCTTGCTTCGAGTACAACAAGTTAGCCTTGCTGTTCACTCCTCTTGACTGCGGTGCAACAAGTCCAATTTCACTTCGCTTATATTTGGTTTATATAAAAAGTACGGAACTGAGACAGAGAGAGAGGGGGGGGGGGGCACTGAAATTGAGACGATATTGCGTGTTCGAAAACTTGAGACGAACTGAATTAGACTCTTGTTCTGAGTGCCTGAGGAATTGGGTGTCTCTTTTTGAAAGAGAAGGGGGCCGTTAGAGTCAATAGGAATGTATCATTGGTTACTCGTCTTGGCAAAACGCTCAAGAAGTCAGAAAGCCACCTGATTGGCTTTTGTCAAGTCGGTATCGCCAATCATGCCGCTTGCAATTGTCTAAGGTTCTCGAATAGGACTTTAAGGGAGAGCTAAGCCGTGCACAAAGCGGGGCGATACCTGACTTGGGTACTGAAGGTCATCGCAGACTTGGGCCGTACTTAACCGCAAGGGTTTCCCTTGGACCCCTTTTCCGCTGGTCGACGGGAGACCATATAAAAACGGGACTCGATATTTGAAAATGGTTAGATTTCAAAGAAATGTGCTAATGAAGTGGCCTGTTAGGACCACATCTGGCATGGTACATGGCGGCACGTGTTTATCCCTCGGGAAGATCTTTCTGTTTCTAGATGCGATGGACCGTGTCTGTTCTGCGTTTTAGGAAACTCCTTTGTCGCGAGCTGCCCGTAAACTGAGGGTTCGTTGTAAATCTCGGTTCTTCCGCGCTGAAATATCTGTTTCCGCATCGGGATACGAGACTATGACGACGGGACGTGAAGGCTAATTTTTCCTTGATGTATTTTGCTCGCGCAGGTATACGGATCTTACTGTTAATACTGATCCTACGACGGAACACTGGTAAAAAGTTGTATTTTCAATCACATACTATTACTTACCTTTTTATTTGTTTTCTATTCTTAAATCTCTGTAGATCTTTAAATTATATTCTGTTTTGCTCTGAAGATTTTTTCTATAGGTTAATATTTACACAACAGTCTGTAGTTGCTGCGGCCTTTAAGAGTCCCCCAGAACGGTCAGTGATTTTGATACTAGTAAACGTTAGTATTAAATGCGAATATTTTGCCTTTCATGGGTTTTGTAGAAGAAAGTAAGTACGTACTTTCATTCTGTAATTACAGAATTTGATCGTGTTCAAAGGTAGTCAATTTTTTACTTCATGCATTTCA
>CM052335.1:2565516-2579192 GCA_028455595.1 Lasioglossum vierecki | reverse complement strand
CCACGGGTATTTTTGTTTGTATATATATGTATGACCAGTTTGAAAACAGAATTTCTCAAATTTATTACAATCTATTGGAAAGTTGTAGGAAATTGTTATTAAAATTATTTTAAAATTTTGTTAAAATACACGTTATTAAAATACATGTAGAATTATAAAGCGCAGGAAGGCGCAGCTGAAATTTACCACCATGTGTATATGTTGAAGGTCTGAACTTTCAGAAAAATCAAGTCTGAATGTTAACATTTTTCAACATTTTTTTAAAACTCTACCTAAAGTTTACATTGTGTGTGTGCACTTAACTTTATGTCCTTCGTATATTGATTGAAACATGCTTATATTACCATTAAATAACTGAAATATACCTGCTAACACATTCGAAAATATAGTACAAATTTTCATTTTAGCAGTGTGTAAATAATAATTCAACTATTTAGTTGTTCCTCCAATTTCATAATTATGAACTTCAAACGCTATATCTGCTCGGAAAGCTATCCGAAAGACCTAATATTTAGAATTTCGAGGTTTTAAAGTGTTTTTATTATGAGGGAAAAAAAGTTTTGTTGAAATTTGAAAGTCGAAAAATTGAATTTTGGCCACAAAAAGCGGGCTTTGCGACCACTGTGCGGCCGACCCTCTCCGCCCCCACCACAACCTAACCCTAACCTAACCATAACTCATTCTAATCGCATAAATAATAATACAACTAAATAATAAATAAACTTTTCGGGTTTGAAATTTGGGCATTGAAATGATAAAAAAAATTTTTTCGACTCGCCAAAAATCCTTCTGGCAATCGTCATTTTAGTAAAAAAAGAACCTATTTTCAAAATTTCATGGAATTCTGAGGTGTACCGTAAACGGAAGGACAGCCAAGTTTTTAAAAAATTTGTTGTGTTCCAAATTACCACAAATTTAAAGATTGAAGTCTCCCGGTTACAGTGACTCCTTGCAAGTTGCAATAGGAAGCTGCGTCTGATCACTATGATTTTTTATCAGCTAGATTGGCATTTGGGCCCACTGAGGGTTGCCTCCTGGCACCGATCGCGATTACATTAATATTTCAAAATTTACAACAGTCTCTTATCTTTTGCCTCATGATCTACTAATTTCCTTACACATCGATGTAGTTCAATAATTAAAAAACTGAGAAATTAACGTGTTCTACTTTGTTCTTTGCGTTTAATATAGTTCCATATTCAGCAAATAAACTTCTCATTTATTCGTCTGGGTCAAACCGGACACGAGTCCGGTCTTCCAACGGCTTTTATTATTTTAAATAGGTTTCCCAATGTAAATACCGTTCTATTTCTTCTAGATTCTATACTAATTTGATTTATTAGTTTACTTAATTATTCGTTCGTAGGATATAGAGTTCGGCAAAATACTTAGATACTTATTAATCGTTAACTGCGATTAACGATTAAATACTTATTAATCGTTAACTGTGATTAACGATTAAATTTTTACTTTAGTTGTTAATTGCGATTAACGATTATTAATCGTCGATCGAATAATTAATTAATAATTAACTGTCAATTCTCCATCCGTTCTCTGCTCCCTCTCTCTGTCTCCCTCTCCATCCATATTACAATTTATGGATAGACCGTATGATGATTAACTTCAACAATTGATTAAATCAGTCTTCGATTTTTCGATGATTTCTTCGTTTAATCAACGATTGTCGATTATCTTCATCAATCGATTGAATCAATCGCCGATTTTTCGACGATTTCTTTTTTTAATTGTACACATTAATCAATCAATCATGATTAAAATTTTCATTGATTAATGCCGAACTCTGGTTGGATACTCCTGGCTCCCACCACGAGGTGTTGAAAATCCTGGAGCTCGATAGAAGCGAAAGGAGTTTCGTGCAACGAGCGAGGTTATACTGTACCAGAAAATGAATTCGAAAGTCTAAGTTGTTTGTCCCTCGGTCGCTAAAAAGCTGTAACAGAGAGAAACAAAGTGTAAAACACGAAATTGCTGTTGATTAAAGAACAGGATTTTGTTTCGGCATTGAATTCTCATGTGTATCGTATGGTTCGAAGCGTTCGCAAAATCGGAAAGGTATAAACGCATTTGTAATTCCGCAGAAGTCGAGCAGAGCCACGTGTTTTCTCAGAAAGGAGCTTTGTGTTGAGCCAATTTATTCGCCGCGCAACGAGATTCCGTTACATCGTGCTACAATTTTCGATTCGCCTTGTATAAATAGATTCTCGATTGAATGCGAAACATTTGCCAGCCGAATATCTTCGGTCAGCGGAACATGTAATTGGTTTTGAAACGTTGAACCGTATCAAACGTTCGATGAAACGTGCGCGCCGCACTATTTGCGATTAACATATACAATGCGTCGAAATTCGTGTAAACATTGCTTGATCACGTGGCACTTTAACCACCGGTAAGTCACTCCTGTAACGCGAACAAAACACTAGCTAATCGTCCATTTTAATTAACTAAATAAAAGTATTTTTATTCGTGCGCGTCTACATTCACAGTAACGTCTGAGAGGTTAAAAACCACTGTCCCAGAATCACCGAGTCGAGCCGCTTATTCGAATCTCAGCCCCGCAGGGATTCGCGGCCGTTTAAGGGCTCGCGAAATTCCAGTTCGTTTCGAGTTTATAATGAAGAGTTTTGATGCGCGCCGGATGACCAGCGGCCAGAAAATTCCGAAAACATTTCATTCAATCAGTCCCCGTGAACAGTTTGTTAACTGGAGTGCGGACTGTACATGTATGTTTCGCGAGCAGGGTACGCGATGGCAACGATAAAAGTTGCCAACCCTCTCGGAAACTGAATATGCGCCACGCTTGTACAGAGAACGCCGTTGTTTACGAATAATCGACTGTTACCTCGAGACGCGACATGATTAATAACTTGACCATCAAGCTAGCCCCCCTGCGAGCCGGATTTCTCAGAGTTACGATCTACTTTTCATCCAAGATCTGCTCTTGTTATGACATACATAGAAGGGTCCACAAGGGTATCTTTGACCATCGGGACACTTGTTTAGCAGTCTCGAGGAAGCCATCATTTTTCCGGTTTTTTACCGTCCCGTGCCATAAATTTAAGGCCTGGCTTTCACGAACTGCACGACAATGCGTGAGGGTCCGAGGCTCAATTGCGCTTCCTTGGGACATCGGTATCGGGACCCTCATTAAGACACATCCACGTAGGATTTCAGACAGACGACTCTGTCTGCCGAGTCCCAGGAAAATTCGCCCGCTTGGGTCAAGGGGCAATAAAGCAAACACGTGTTAGCCACTTGGGCATTTCCATTCAACTCTGGGTCCGCTGCCCGTACTATTGTTTTGGGCATTAACCTCCGCAATTGGCTTGAGGTGGGGATGTCCTCGTCCGCTGATAGGAGATGTACGAAAAAGGCTCCTCCCTCAAGTCAGTCAACGAATGAGATGTTCTCATCCCTAAAAACGGAACATTTTTCCCCGACATAATCTCACCACCGAGGTGAGAAGCGAGCGAACCCAAGAGTAAAAATCAGGATCGATCTTTTGCCAATCAAAACAGTTTTCCATCATTTACAAGTACATTTCTAGTCTCTTTTAAAAATTTTCTAGTTCGTTATTGTACATAGTTTTAATAAATTTCCATCTGTTACGGTGAAAAAGTGTCACATTATTCCTCCTACTAAATACAGCGCAGAAGTTCTCTTATTGTAAAGAGAAACTGCGATACATAACAGCTCTTCAATTAACTTCGCCGGAATCGATGCGGTTAATTGCAATGGGAAGAGAGCGGGGGGTAGGTTGCTCCCCTGACGACTCTGCCAGGATATTCTTCTGGACTTCTTGCAAACGGTTAGAATTTGGTGGAAGACTTGTGCGGTTAAGAACCACTGTTGCAAGGAGCGTAAAGTTTCCGGGCTCGTTACACGGTCTGTCGTGCGGCGAGGTGGGGGGTTTGGGGTTGGAACGAGCGATTCATGATCGACATCCTCTTACGAGGTAAGTTTTACGATGCAATCAGAACCATTGGCAGCGTGTAACGGCTCGATATCGCGCGGCACGGCTTCCCGTGGGCTCGCATTATACAGGCGACATTATGTTGCCGGTGTAACACGCTCGTGAGGACGGTTAAGGCCTCGACCTCTAGCTGGGTCCCCGGCCGCAGCAGCTCTCGCTCCTCGAGGACTTTCGACGGGACGCGACAGGACTCCCGCGCATGCGAGAGGTTAAACAACACCGGGCCACGGTTATTAACGAAGTTCCCCAAGTTTTCTCGTTTATGCCGCTCTTTAGCTTCACGCTGGGCCACATTAGAGCGTGTTAAGTGCGCCCAGCAGACAACAAAGCGCTGCGTTACGGTTTGAATAAGGCAGTGCCGGCGAGCTTCTTCTTCTTCTTTTGTCGACTTCGACTTGTCTGTCCCCGGCGTAGCGACGGCTACCGTCAGCCGTCGAGCTTTCGGTTGCCTCTTTTAGCGAAAATCGAATTACGCGCCTTTCGCCTGCAACTCGCCGCCCGGAAATGAGCTCCCAGTTCCTCGCCGAAATGAACGGTTTCCAAGAGTTTCGACGTCTTCTCTCGGCCCCGACGACTATCTCCGACCCACCTCTCCTCGTACCTCTTTCCTCTTTTCACCCTTTTTTTCTCGGCCACCCATTCGATGGAACGTTTCGTCGCTTTCTCCGATGGTGATTATCGCGCTCTGAATTAGCAAAATGGTGACAGGTCTGTTCGATTTAGTGCGACCAATTCGATATGGTTCTCGCGAGCCGTTCGGACGGTCTTTTATCGGACCGAGTACACTGTTATCTTTGAAATATAGATTCCTCCGCAGAGTTTCAACGCAGAAGTTCGCACGGAGAAATGTAAGGGAACCGAGGTTTAGTGCTTCTCTTTCGTCAAGTTCCGTCCGGGTAATGGAAACATTGAACGTTTTTAAATGAAACGCTACTTCTTCGCTGAAAGTTCGTGCTTTCGTATGATTTCTCAAACCGCGCGCACATTCTATTGCGCGAAACTCCTTCGCGTATTATGATTGTGTTTTTAACACGACCCTTCCATTTTATTCTCGTTACAGTTCGATAATAAGACCCTTTATGGCTGACGAAACAATCTGGAACTTGTTGCATATTAGTCCAGTCGCCAGGTACTTTTACCTGGAAAGTATTCCGAACTTAATGAAATTTTGACATCTCATTTAGGGGTACTTTGGGGTGTCGAATCTGAGTTTTTGACCTAGAGGAACCTGTGCTAACTTTGGGAGGGGGAAAAACCATGATTTTTTTTTATTTAGACGCCTTTTTTGGATCTGCCGCACAATGGGCCAAAACTATTGCAACGTTATTAATCGTGTCAGGATCATAATATTATACATCGATGAATTCGTCTTAACACCAGCTTAACAACATTATAAAATCAAAAACACAATTTAATATTTAAAAAATCGAAGTATCCTTGTTTTTTTCTTTTAAAATAAATTTTATCGATGTTTTTTCTATTGCAATTTAGAGAAATTGCTACTGCAAACAAATTTCACACGTAGCTGTGGTAAAGATTTAAATACAAAGTCTAAATGCAAAAGTCTAAATTTGTAAATAAGTCACAAGAACTTGCCGGTTTTTGTTGAAGTGGATTGCATTAGTCCTAATTTTTATAACAGGTTCACGATTTACCAAATAATTATTTCTCATGAAATAGCAACCAACAGCAAAATAGTTTTGAATTTATATCAAGTATAAGAATATTACTGTTGATTAAAAATAATTTCAATTAGTAACATTTGGTAACTTAGGATTTACACTTTACAGAATGTGAAATAGTTTACAAGAAACGAATATTATGACTGCCAAGATTTCAAGAAACAAAAAATAATCTGAATCGCACAAATTGAAATAAATCTGTAGTTCTGTATTTACTTTCAACTGCTGAATTTATGTTATTATTAACGTAAAAGTCGTTGATAATATCTGAATAATCACAACACATGTTCTGATACTCAATATTTCGCAGCAAACGTTCGAGAAACGTAAATCAACGCAACGCAGCATTTGTCTTCGTCATTTGTTTCATTGTTGATAATGCTAATACCAGAGGTCAATTTACGTATCCGGGGAATGTATAGTACATAAATTATTCACGAATTCCTACATTTTTTTACTTTCAATTTCGGACTTTTTTCTTTGTAGTTA
The DNA here is from genome assembly GCA_028455595.1 of Lasioglossum vierecki. NCBI lineage: Eukaryota > Metazoa > Arthropoda > Insecta > Hymenoptera > Halictidae > Lasioglossum > Lasioglossum vierecki. The sequence goes on along the minus strand of CM052335.1, from coordinate 2,573,030 downwards.
TACTATCTGGCCCAGTGTGTGACGACTGGACATTATTACAAACCTTGAATTTCAAATTTACATCATGAATCATTTCAATGTACTATATGTTATTGACAATAATGATTTAATTTAGACAGAAACGTTACGCATTAAATGAATAAATAAGTATTATGTTCAGTTCTCGAATTGTGCGTACAGCCCATTCGATATCATGCATTGCGCATCTGCGAAACGTCGTAAAATTTTAACGCGTTCCACCGTCATTCAGTAAAGAGACGTTCGCAGCAGAATGTACGGCCGCGGAATTAGATCTCGCAATAACCGGCTTTAACGGTAATTAAAATTTCACCGTCATTACGGCCGAACACGGGGGGTGTAACATAATCGCAAATCGTTAACTTTCGAATTAACATAAAGTAATATTCGCACGCGTGGAGTTTTTCCTAACCACTCATTCACGTTCTCTCTTTTTTAGTCTCTCGCTCTCTCTCTCTCTCTCTCTCTCTCTCTCACTCTCTTTCTCGCTCCCGTTTCGCTCTTGCGAAACCTCTGTAAACTTCGATAATCCGACGTGCGTGAGGACGAAAATTTTCGAACAATAAACATTCATATCGCGAGCGATTTTTATGGGGCGCGTGTTGTATTTGTCAATACGATGAAACAGTTCTCATTAACAAGCGAGAAGCTCGTTAAAGCGGAGAGCAATTTATTTTTCGTGCGCGATCACTTCAATATATCCGAATGATTTCGACGCGATGAACATTTATATACCGGTGGACGCGGGAGAAGTATGGACAAAATTCTGCACACCGGTTCTCGCGAGCTTGCGCCATTATTTCGTGCGTATTCAATGGCGAGAAAAAAACTGTGGAATGGTGAATTTAAATTCTTTGATCTGTCCTCGTTCGAGGCTGAGGAGATGAAAATCTGTTAAACTTTTATGATCTCGCATTAATGAACAAAGTTCAACTGCGGATTAATCTTTGCAGTAATGAAAGTACAGAGGAGGCAAGTTTCCGGCCTGGTCGACTGACGGCGAAGCCTTGCGCACGATCCTTTACGGTTAAATTCTAGTGAAAGAGAAACCGAGCACTTTGTCAGAAATGATCACAACGGTATTCCCTTGTCCCGGAGGAAAAGTATCGGAGGAGGAGAAATCATAACAGTTAGAATCAATATCTATTTTACAAGAAATAGTTGACGCGTGAAAAGTTTCCTGTAGTTTAAAGTACTATACAGTATAATATCATAACCTATAATAATTTACACAGTCGCAATTAATTCTTGGATATGATCTGATGTAAGATCGATACGTTGAAATGAATTTGGTAATTTGCAAAAGTGCTTTTAACCCTCATCCACACTACGTGGTACCCGGGTACCTATTTTAAATTCATTCACATAATATTCAATATTTTTCAATTGATATATCCTTCATCTTTTGTGACATCTCAAATCTACTTTAGATGAATTAATATCCTTGGAATTAAACAAAAATTTTATACACACACACAACATTTCACAAAAAAACTCCCAAACCTTTTTTTCGCATTAGCTATGATGAGGGTACCCGTATATACCATTTCTCCACTTTTTGTGTATGCTGAACACATATTGGTCTTTTACAGACCGCACACGCTTTTCTTGTCTTCCTTTGAATTTTCACTGTCCTGCATAGTGGGGATGAAAACTTGGTGGAAAAGCTCGATAGTAGCGAAGACGTGCCATACAAAATCTCCAGGTCATGCGGGGCCAGCTATCAGGTATATGCATGAACCTGAGGTAGATGGACCCGTCACGGACCAAGGGCCTTCGCTGGGGCCTGGTAGCGACGATGACGCTAAAACAGTATGCAGCAACCTATATGGGTACCCGGGTACCTCTTTATGCAGAATCGTATAAAAAATTACCCGTGTGGATGAGGGTTAAATAAGAATTAATCACCAGGGCGGCGATAGCATTAACACTTTCATAACCGCATGTTTGCGCAGTGAAACGTCGCTAATATTTTGGAAGAAAAAACTTTACGTAAATTCATGAAACAATTAACATTATTATTATAAATCAATAATCAACATTATTATACAACAATATTTTCCCTTGGTGTGATAATTATTGAAACGTACAAATATAAAACAAAATTCATGACTGACCTGCCCATGACACCACATTGGTGTGAGCGGTTGTGAAAGTGTTAATGTGTTTGTTATTTTAAAGCACCATGATCGGAAAGAATTACCTTTCTCATTTTATCAATGTACTCAAACTCAACTACTAACTGTATAATGTTTGAATCACCTCATATGAGACTTCAAAGTGTACGAGGTGTACAAATACGACTGTTCCGCAGTCGATTGCAAGTGTAAGGATCGCGTTCCATGTTCTAATGTCTGTCGCGCCAACAAATTGACTCTCCGGTGTACACTTCGAGATACGGGAAACACATTACACGCGTAATTCCGTCGATATTTCACGTCGATGCGCAATAAAACGACATTCCATTAACCACCGTATCATGCATACGAGACTGCGAAATGATTAGACGCAGGACACAACGGTCGATCGATGGAATGGACTATATTTCCGTAACGTTTCCCGCCGCGACTTAGGTTGATAAATTATGCAGGCGTCGGTTGCAACTTTATTTCCCACGGCACCATCTTCTAACGCCTCTTAATTCGTGTATAAGATATTTAACACATTCTTTCTCCTCCAGCAGTGGAAAGCAGCGAAATATCGCAGCCAATCAGCTATGGTACGCATTAGGATCTTATTTGGTCTGGATGAAAATTAAAAAGGAATTTTACGATAAATTATTTGTTTCGCGAAGAAAGTAACATGATATAAGAAATATATAAAAAAGACTTTAAAATTCACGCTTAATAAATAAAAGCGTGGAGCGCTAAACTATATTAACGTAATCTTCGTCGGTGCTCCATGCTTTTATTTATTTTCACTAATAACTAAAAATATTATTTTCTCCTTTTTAGTGCATTCTAATGTAACCGTGGTTTTTAAAAAGTTGTTTCATATATTTTTGTATTTTCTACTTTTTAGTCTTTACTACCGAGCGTATTCGGTAAGGCTCGCTTACCGAGCAGAACCGCCGGCCCTTGTTGCCTTAATCCAAACCAACCCAGTAAGTAAACTGAGCTCCGTCGTCGGTGCGAAGTGTTCCAGTGGAGTAGGGTTGGAGTCGAAGTGGGAATGCGTAGTGGAGTAGGGAGCGCGCGGAGTGGGGGTCGCTACAAGCTATGACGTATTACAAATCATCGCGCGGCGAGGTGCGAAGAGGAATATTTAAAAATATTGTTTAAATCATAAACGCACAGTCTTTAAAAAATTTTTTTTTGAACATTGCATTATCATCCAGTTCTGAGCTATGTTAACAATTTCAAGTATCTAACTCATCGAGAAGTGGTTTAAAATTCGATTTCAAGATGTGATACGTACAACGACAACGACAACTCGGCAAACTAATATAAGCATGATAAAAAGAAATCGAACGCAGTAAGAATTCCACTCAGCCTACTTAAACCACATATGAACGACTTCTACATAAAAATAATTAACAACAACAAATTATTTGGTGTGTGACTCTCCGAGAGCCACACAAAGAACTTGCCGATTTGTTAGTTGCAGTATATTATCATTATTAAGTGTACGTTTTAAGAAGATTATACGTTTCTAGGGAAATTTAATAATTTTCTACTTATCAAAATATTTGCTATATGGCGTCGCATTAAACCTACATCGTATACTCGTTGCTCGCTTGGTTTCTTGTTATACTTTAGTAATTATGCAAAATAAATTGCAAATGCTCCACAATAAAACGCATTGTTTTGATATTGTACTATGTGAAACATACAATATTAACTTCCCGAATCATAGGGAAGTTATTGTAATGACCCCGAAAATCGAAAATCGATTTTTTAGCATATCTTCACGTTTGAAGGTCTTTGGAGTCATTGGTGTATGGTAACAAATTTTTTGTTAACGATTTCTAAAAAAGTAACAACGCGATCAGAATGATGAATGACTCCCTGTAACTTGGAGCTGATTAGATTTTGGTCCAATTTGGTCCAGTAGTTTTTTAGTTTTTTTCGAAAGAAGTTCATTCAACGATGCTATTTATACGAGGGGACGTAAATTTTCTACCGAAGAAACAAACGTAATATACATATACAGGGTGTCCCGAAATTCACTCAGCATCTGGAAATGGGAGGATGCTGAGATCATTTCAAGCAAGATTTTTCTTTACGAAAATGTCATCTGAGGCTTCGTTAAGGAGTTATTAACGAAAAACACGGAACAATCCAAAGCGCTACCTACATGGTTAGTGTCCAACGACGCTCGGCTGTCGGTTTACCGCGACCAACACATATAGGTGCGCTCTGGATTGGTCCGTGTTTTTCGTTAATAACTCCTTAACGAAGCCTCAGATGACATTTTCGTAAAGGAAAATCTTGCTTGAAATCATCTCAGCATCCTCCCATTTCCGGATGCTGAGGGAATTTCGGGACACCCTGTATGTACATTAAATATATATATATTTTTTAATTCAAAAGACTATATACGTCATGTGGTTGGGCATACCCTATGTGCTTTGGGTTGAGCCTGTTGAAAATTTCGTTATTTCTGCGGTAGGACGCACCGTTCCCAGACATAAGAGTTTACTTATTGGTGTATTGTCTCAGTACGACAGTAATGGTGTTTTAGCATTCTTTAAATTGAAACAAAAAATTTTTCTCCCGACCACTAACGCCCAGCTGGTTTCTTATTATATTTATAAAGGGCATTCAAATAATCTATTACATCATGGTTCAAATAATTAGCATTAAAACTATCATAAATGTGTAGATTGCCGTTACCATCAGATCTTGTGCAATTCCAATGACCTACTACTTTTTCTCCAATTTCGCCAGTGTATATTACCTGAATATTCGTCTCATGTTCTGGGATGTCGTGTATTTTATTAAAAAAAAATTTTTTTTTTAATATTGTATAGTCATCCAGTTGTGAGCTATGTTGACAATTTCAAGTCTCTAGCTCCTCGGGGAGTGCTTTAAAATTTGATTTCAATATTTGACGAATACAACGACAATGACAACTCGGAAAACTAATATAAGCGTGGTAATAAAAGAGAAGCAGTCGGTGCAGATGTTGATCAAATGTCTCGTACAATAATGGCGTACCGTTTAATTAAATTTACCGTTAACGTGCAAGTATTAACTTTACGTTTGCCTGTTTACGTTTGCGACATCACCGCCCTGACAGAAAACTCTGGATTGTAAAAAATTTACTAACTAATATACTAACTTAAATCGTTTTATTTTTAACGCGAATATCCCCCAATAGAGAAAAGCCGAAGTTTTAATTGTTTCAAAGTTTTAATTGAAAATGTGAATCCGTGGGAAAGTCCACTGTCCAATCGTAAGAGTTTTCTTCGCGGTGTAATGAATATGAAACACATCAGGTGACCAAGAAAGTTCCTGGAAAATGAATGGAACAGTATTCAGAAAAGTAGTCGTCATTCGGACAAGTCACCGTTGTTAATGATCCGACGGTCTGAAATTCTGAAACGGACCTGCTGAATTTAGATCGACGGTAGATCTTGAAATGGCTGTAACCGAGATAACGGTTTCCTCGAGGAGCAGTTTTTTCCCCTCTAATGCGAAACGTTATCTGGCGGGCTTCTATTACGGCATTGAAACAGCACTATGAATTCCAGCACGCGCGTTCCGCGTAAACTTGAACTCGTATTTCCTGGCAATCACGGTTGAAAGATACATTAAATTCACGAACGGAGAAAAAAAGGGATAGGCATCGTCATTTTCACCACACAAACGTAGGGCGAGATACTTTCACATTTGGAACAGAAACAATACAGGGTGATCCAATAATGTTTATTTTGTCACAGTATGAAGAAACAGTGTATAGAAAAGAAAAGTAGAGCCGCAGAATTTAAACAACAGATGTTTGAAATTTTTAAAAGTCACTTTCACCCTTTCCTCCACAATTGCGATTAATAAGAATTTCAAAGAAAAATTATTTACACGTTAGATAGTTAAAACTGATCCTTTTTGGCTGCTGTGAAGTGTGTAAGATAGGAGAGGAAAAGAAAGGTAGCGTTTCGTCATCGGTAAGGCTGTCTAGCTGGCCCTGCCTTAAACGTTGGGATGTCGGAATGCGGTTCAGGATTATACATTAGGGTGGACCTTATTTTTCGACCATGAAATTTTGGGCATGCCCGCCCCCAATATTATTCCATTTCATGAAGAAATGATATATCCAAAGTGTTAGATCAATCAGACGTTGGGAAGGCGTGCCGCATTGAGCGCGAAGTTGTGAAATAGAAGTAACTGCACGCTAAATGTGAAGAGTATACTGAAAATTCAAGTTAAATATTTTATACCTCGAAAAATATCATAATTTCTTACATGCATTCGAGTACAAGTGTACTCTGTACGAATTAAGATTATTTCACATTAATTAGCCTGTCTAATTGCTGTTTGCCACCTTCCCGCTAACAAGTCCGTTTTCGCTCAAATCTCGTATTTTGGGTTAACGGTGTAAAAATCCCATTGCAACTTTTCAAGAAGTCTGCAGACGGTTAGAGGCCCCTGTAAAAATACTAAAAACTTCTAAAAAATGTTTTTTTTTCCCATAAAATTTCGCATGTTTTTCGCAACTTCAACGTCAATGCGGCACGCCTTTCCCTTATCCGATCAATTTTATCTTTTACAGGAATTATTTTCATATTCAGTCATATGACTCAATGTGAGTGTGCATATATGTTTAAGTGTTATATATGTTTTTATTGATTTATTTATTGATTTGCATGTCGCGTTAATGTTTTGTTAAATGAATGTTTTACGTTACGATTTTGTCAAAATAAAAACGACAGTCCTCTGACAGTCAACTCCTTACAAATGACCAAATTTTAGGGGGAGGCGTGAAAAAATCTCGCAAAAAATTTGCACCAAGTATAACTAAGGTCCACCCTACTGTATATAGGAATTGGCGACGGAGCAGGTAGTAGCGAGAAATTAGACATACCCCCCTTGCAATATGCGGATAGCGGGTCGCGGGGTGGGAGATGCCATTTTAGTGTGACACAAAAGGGCCCAGATTATCTGGTATCCTTGGGTGTGGGAGTTTCCGGTACCCCCGGTCCATAGTGGTCGGAACCTATAGAAATAATGGAAAAAACCCATAACTTCGGTATTTCTCAATATTTTTTAATAATTCTTTTTTTATATCACTTTTTAATCTTCACACTTCTCATATTATTCAACAAAATTTTAAACAATGAACTTAACATAATTGTTTATACAAAATATTGTTTACTACATTACGAACTATTATTTCAGCATATTAAACTTGAAAACTTGAAATGGTATTAAACAAACAATATTAACAATTAATATTAATTAATATTATTAATTTTTTATTAACAATTTCGTTGCTGAAACTTCATGCGCTCTCGAACTTTAAGCGTTAATATCATCTAAACGTGCAAAAACGTGCAG
>CM052335.1:2533503-2565416 GCA_028455595.1 Lasioglossum vierecki | reverse complement strand
GAAATTGTTAATAAAAAATTAATAATATTAATTAATATTAATTAATATTATTAATTTTTTATTAACAATTTCGTTGCTGAAACTTCATGCGCTCTCGAACTTTAAGCGTTAATATCATCTAAACGTGCAAAAACGTGCAGCTGATTTTTGCAGGACTAATGTGTGATGGTGTCTTCTTTCAAAAGATACCACTCAGAGAATGTAGAAACGTGTAGCTTTCTTTGTAGAGCTAAAGAAAGTAGCTGCAATATTAAATTATATGTATCCAACTTTCGGGCTTTATATTGTTATTTTGGTTGTGAGTTTTCGAAAATTATTTGCATCGGGCATAAGCTGAGACTATATACATTTATAATATATAGCATATATCGTTATAAATGCCCCCAACAATGAAAGAATCGACAACGTCGAACGTGTGGTCAGAATTCTGTAAGAATTGAACTACAACCTGAGAGGTCTACTTTAGATCTATTTTTCTCCGTTATTAAAGAGAAAAACATAAATCCATTTTCATAACAAGATACATTGGTTCATGGCCTATCAGCAAATAGTGGTCAATATTTGAAATAACGACTTTCATAATTTTGGGTTTTTTCCTTTTTCCGACCACTGTGCGGTCTCCACTGTAGCACCTCTTCGAGGAGGTGTCGCTGGAGTCTCGGGTTCTGCCGATTCTCTCATATCCATAAAAAGGGAGTAGCGAGAAAGGTCTTTGAATATCTGTCCATCATGTGGCAAAGGTAGGAGTTAGCCGCAACACCTTCTAAAAAAGGTATTTATTTTTAAAACGTATAAGAATACTTTGTACACCGACTGTACACGTAATCATGACATTACTATACGTAGTCGCAGGATCCTGGCAGCCCCTGCGTTGGGGTAGATGATGTCAGACCAACGGAAGGCATCGGAAAAAGGTTTCCGGAGGAGTATAAGCGTTTCACGTGTCTCGGGATCGTGGCATGCGAAGTAGTGCAAGTCATAAAGCCAACCCCCGACCCGCGCCAGTATTCGTAACAGGCATTATAGTAGCTACGTACATCGCACTATTTCGAAGAATGACTTTAAGTGCGAGTGTACCAAAAGTTTCGCGAGGGTGTCCTCGTAAACCGGTAAGAGATGGCTTCAAGGTGACGGCAGGAAGCGAAACGTGTTTCTAACTCCTCCACGTCCCCCCTCTCTTCTCCGTCTCCCTCATACTAACTCTGTTTCTCCTACGCTTCTCCACCGGGTGTGTTAACTTTCTCCCCTCGCTTGCTTTCATTGGCGAGGTAAAGTCGACGAGATTTCCACCACACGACCGTCCGTCCACACGTTTAGACATCTTCATTCGCGTTCGCGAACTTACCCGCCTCGCTATTGACAGATCCTGCAGTGGAATATTGTCCTGCAGCTTATTACGACCACTTAACACCGAAGCTATACCGCGCACGATCTTCCGAACATGCTCGCGAAATATTATCCCCTGGGACCGGCAAACCTGTCGGTTATGTCGATCGTGATCCGCATAAAAGTATCACAAATTCTGATTTTTAATTTTCATTTATTTTCCCGATTATTTCCCTTGTCTGTATCGCATCCATAAATATGGAAAAACTGCACGATAAATTGGCAAACAGTTGCTCGAATAGTAAACACGTGGTATACTGGGCTGCGTGTTTATACGTACAACTCTGATTACTGCAAAAATCTACGAGAATGGGAATTTTTGCGAAATAAACATTTCGTCTTCGCAGTAGATTCGTCCGTACGTCTGACCATTGCTCGGTTATTCCACTTACAGTGTAACGTTGGCCACTGTGAAAGAGTTCTTCCATGAATCTTATCGGTACGGTGAAGTTTCACTTTTTTTTATTAACGTATTATTTTTGTAACACGTTTTACCTTGATGCAACTTCGTAGTGAACGATGAATATTGTCAAATCCTTTCGTCTATAGGTTGTTTAACTGGTCGTATCGAGTATAATAAATTGCCGGAAGGAAGGTTAAAAAAAAGTGAAGGAACCAGTCACGTAAGCGGTAAAGTATCGTCAAAGCAAACTGCGCGTCGAAATGCCTAGCTGGTCGAGAGTAAAGAGAACTAGAGCGGGCTAGAGAGAGAGAGAGAGAGAGAGAGAGAGAGAGAGAGAGAGAGAGAGGGAGGGAGAGAGAGAGACGGCATCTCTTGGTCGTCTATCAGTCCTAAGGGGGACTTTCGCGGTTGGATTCCTTAGAGCAGTGGCAGAACCTGTGTCTACGTGTGTTTTTCGCTATCCTGGGAACGTGTCTTTCGTATGAGGAAGGCGGGTCCTATGGTTCGCGATGGCGGAGGGCACGTGAACCTGGACGAGCGCATGCGAACCAACCCTAAAGCTCACGGCAATCGAGAAAGGATGCTTCGCCCTCTCCGTTCCACCACCTATCGTCGTCTTTCTCCCGCCAGTGAACCCACCGGCAACCCCGTTCTCACCCTCGCGCAGTGGGTTCAGTCTGGTCGCTGGTGAGCCAGGGTAGCCCGCTTCAGTCCGCACCGAGATTCCGGCGCGTATCATACTTCCTCGTCGCGGCGTATCGCCCAAGCCTAGATGGATGTCGCTGAACCGCGTTCCCGTCTCAGCGATTTACGTCGTCGCGCAGCTGCTCCTCGCCCGTTCATCCTTCGTGGAAGGTCAGTGACAAACAACCATCCTACACGCAGCCTGATCGCGTACGAGTACCGTCGACAAAAACCTACCGGCGGATTTTCAGTGTGACACGTGTGTGACTCGTCGTCAGCGTGCAACTCAACGGATGGGCGCGATCATCGATGTGCCTCGAATCACAAAATTCTCCGTCGAAACATCAACGATTCAAATCCTTTCACGCGCGTGATTCGAGACTCCAGTGTGGATACACCGTGATCGCGTCTCCGTTTCGTTTTCTACTGTGAACGTGAGAGCATGTGAAACACGCATGGATACACACCGACGGGATACTAATCTAGCTCTCGTCTATTGGATATAAGGAGTAGCCTCTTTTCGAGCCTCTTCCCAACGACACGTTGCGGAGAGCCAGTCTTGGCAGGCCGTTTCTCGTTGACCCACTGTGTAATAATCGCACCGGAATTTCGATTACCGCTTCCGGCCCTCTGTCCCGAAGCGGCCTGTCAGATTTCCGATCGTTCATCCGAGTTTCATAGTAGTGGTGGGTTCGAGGACCGTGGTGTTCGGTGCCGCGCTAAAAGGCAAACAACCAGCCGGACACGCTTATTGCGTTCGATTTATTGGGTTACCGTCGCGCGTGTAAATGCTCCGGGAAACATCATCCGCTCGTTAGAACCCGCCAGGCCCGTATTCCCGATTATCTGCCATTGGATCCCCCGCGAAGTTCCTCGTTATCCCGGAGACACGAGCTCGGGATTGCCAGACCGGGTATCCCGTTTCGTGTCTGGCTCCGCGATTTCTCCCGCCGACGCGTGATTAACCCTCGATATCGCGGTACATTATTTATCCACCCTTTTCCCCATGGATCTACCGAGACCCAACCCCCACGGTCACCCATAAAAACGTCGAATTTCCGGGGAGGCGAGAAACCGTGGAACAGACCAGGAAACTTTTGTCCGTGTCCAGAGGTTTCTGGCGTTACGCTTGCCCTCTGACAATAAGGAATGGTAGGGGAGGCGACTGCTTGCGAAGCTTTCTGCCTTTTTCATCCACCCCCTCCTCCTCTTCTCTTTCTATTTTATGCTCCCTCCACCGCTAGCCTCTCCAGTCTACTCCGAATAATATAGTTCACTCATAGACCGGAAATCTGCTCGCAACCCCGTGCCAAAAAATCGCTGGCAACCCTAACGATGCTCATTTAATTTCGGGTTAACAAATGCCCCACCCGGATACTCTATTTCCAAGAGGACTTCTCTTGTTTGTCTACTCACTCGATTGTTGGAACGACTGTCGCTTTTCATTCGCCGGACCAATGCTGCTCCGAAGTGATTCTCACCGAGGATTTTTCTTCGGGAGTTTTCTGTCGTATGAAAACACCGTTGTTGGCCATTCTCAAATTATTCGATCGATCGATTACAATTGAACACAGTCGGTAGCCGAACAATTCAGCACTCGATTCATCGAAAAAACTAAAATCGAACGACTTGGCAGTAAAAACGGGAAGCTTAAAATATCGAATCGATTTAATTTTTGATTTATTACTAGTATCATATTTAATGGAAGAAACGTGTTTTTAAAATTCTCTGATGACGATTTTGAAAATTGAAACTTGTAATGATATTTTGTCGAGATTCATACATATATGCTACGCTCCTCGATTCACCATCGCGATGAATTAGTCCGCCGAGATTGAGTCATTTGAATCGATGCACAGCATTGTTTGCGCGACTCCATTGTACGCAGACTGTATAGCACGGAACGGTCATTAATATACAAGTACCAAAAGACGTCACCGAGCCTCGAAAATCAGGGGAGCGATCTCTTGCTTTCACAATATTGATTGATCCGCTACTCAAATAACTGCCGCTTGTGCCGCTTATAATAATAGAGACTTTAGACAGCATCGATAACCTTTTCTTTATCCCCTTAGCTCAATTTTTATTATATGAAAATAATATTCCACATCTATTGGCTTCCTCCTTTACTTTTACTAACAATGGACTGATGAAACTGAAACTCATTATATCAATTTTTAAGAAGTCATTCAATTTATTAAAATCTTTCGTGATGTTTAAATATTCAGATGTATTTTTCACATAAATCATTTATTAACATTTATGCAGCTCTTTTAATAGACACTCTTGAATAATTTCAACAAGATGAAAATAATACATTGCTACTCTTAAATTCTTTTAAATTTCATCTACTCTGTTTTTCTGATATAAATGGATGAAATCTGGTCTATACTGAAAGTACAATTTTGTTTTCAGTAACGGATAATCTCGAAATATTCCAGCATGACAATTATTCCGGTGAATTTATGGAATAATGAATTCTCAATTGGAATAGAATCAAATGAATTGAGCTGGAGGTAAAAAACGTTTCTCCGGAAATGATTTTCTGATCAACTGTCGCGCAATCGCAGGGATTTCATGGATTGAAAGAGAATAGCTCGCGACAGGAAAATTAAAAAGTACAGTGTGTAATGCACTTCGCATCAATTACGGTTATATCCAATCTGGGTTTATCGTTTAGCCAATTGATTTAATGCATCACATGCGGCTCGTATATTAAAGTCCCCTTTCAACGATTTCATTTTATATCGTGCTGTGTATCGGATGGCACACGACCGTTAATATACAGGAGGTTCCTTTGACTTGATTCAGTCCGCGTTACGCAACCGTCTGTTACCGGCTATAGAACAAGTTCGTCAATCGTACGCACCGGTGTAAAACACTCCGGATACTGTACAATTAAGGTATCATACACCAAACATACGTGAAAGCCTATTTATCCTTGCATTGATAATCACGAACGAGCAGCAAGCACGCAAATGTACACATTTCCCTTCTCGTCGCGGATAAGTACGTAACGATTTTCAAAGGCTCGAGAACGTCGATTATTTAATTCATTATCGTCATTATCAACGGATATCGAAGTCGAGAGGCGAATTCACAGTCACCCTTGTAAATAAAAGATCAGCAAAGGGACGTAAACCTTTTGAATGTCCCAATCGACTTTATATCATATGCATATTTAAACGAATCCGCTCATCATTCCAACGAATTTTAAAGGAAACGAATTTGTTGATTGGTCAAAGATGAAAGAGTCTGCTACATCAAATATAGGAACGATCTAATTATCTTTGATATTCGTCGTGCATCCCAGATGTAATAGTTAACGACGTCAGTTCCACCACATAGTATCTGTTCCAGGTAGTAAGAAATTTGAAAAGATGTGAAAATTATTTCTCGGACGGAATGCTTCGAGAATTCAGAGGCGAACGCGGTTGGTTCAAAACTACGGTAAAACTGAAGCCAGTAGCGGACTAAGCGATCGCTTAGGGCCCTGCGCTTCGAATAGAAAATGTTCAGCTTGGCAGATTGTGTAACAGCGCTGACTACCATGGACAGACATGTTTGCTAAAAAAAGGTCATTCATTTCGATTACTTTTCTTCAAACTTTTTCTTATTGTTCGGAGTACCCGGAAGTTTTTGACCGCTTAGGGTCCCCACTTGTGTTGATCCGCCACTGACTGAAACCAAGAAATCCCGAGGCTTGTTTAACAGACTTCCCGTGGTTGGCAAATCTCGCGATTTCGTCATACAGGAAACCCTTGAGTTCTCCCGCTGGTGCCATCGATTCGGGCAAAGTTCGCGTACGGTCGGGGCCCGGGTCTAAATTAGAAATTGAACTGCGGAAGGGGAGGAATTCCATTTCGACGCAAAACAATGAAGTTTTCGCGGAGGAACGCACTCGGCAGAAAACCGACCGACAACGAGACTTCCATTTTATTCCCACTAGTACAGTTCCGTGTTTATCTAATTGAGCGGCCCTATCTCAGTTGCCCGAGGAAGTTGCGTTCAACTGCTCCCGGGTGCTCTCGGCCGTTCCTCGGCAGAGTACAGTTAGAACCAGAAACTGGCTGAAGACGTTAAGTTCTCGCGCGAGGTGGAAAGTGGAAACGGATTCTTGACAGCTTGAGAACCTAATGACCGTTGGCCGAGCGAATCGGCCTGTTTCCGGTATTAAAATTGGACGATTCTATTTATGTCGACCAAGCTGATCTTCTCGCTATGCAAACGAATTATTATTCGAACTTTGTTATCGTCAATTGTAGACCACTTGATTTCAGGAACCAGCAACTGTCTGAAAACTTTGATGCGCCCTCTCGATAACGCGAAGATGGGATTTTTCAGTAGTCAAGATCAATCTATGCTGCCATCGTCTTCGAAAATCCCATTTCTCGTGTAGCCATTTTCACAAAGCTGGAACAGCTACAGCGACTACCGAAATGAGAAGGAAACAAGTCTACGCCCTTAAGCATTCGCGTGAAGTGGAAACGGATCGTGGACAGATCGATTCTAATGATCATTGATCGCGCGATCCACCGCGTAATCGGCGCTCCGCGTTTCCGGTATAATTAAACGACCCGCTCCGGAAACAGAGAGCGCGCATTATTATCGGGCCGGGTAGGGGAAGGTGGCTTTTTATTTCGGAGTTGTACAGTGGACAAATGCAACGTATCGAACTTCCGTCCCGGCTAATTTATGGCGATGGGATTAGGGGAGTGAAACGCCGGTATGGGGGAGAGAGGGTGGTCGGAGAGGGAGACCGGAAAATGGCAATTCTGCAGTGCGGGCAACTACCCCGCGTGCTACCGCTGCTCTCCGCCCTCTTCTTTGCCGACTGAATCCGGCCAACGAGTTCAGACGCTTAAGAGGCGAACGTCTCTCGTGACCATCGTGAAATATCACTGCTAAGAGAAAGAAACGATGCGCCTCCGCGTCCCCTACGGTAGGGGGGTTGACAAAAACAGGGGTAATAAAACTCGGCGAATGCCCCTGTGTACCTTCCGAACCGGGGAGAATACGTTTGGCCGATTACCTCGCCGGTAATGTTCCCCATGCATGGAAAAGCCCGGCTCGAAATCTCCACGGGCCGTCGCGTTGTTTTATTGAGCTGCTTATTTCTTTATTTACGAGCCGGATCCCGTAATTACGCGGGAATTGGCACGGCCCACCTCCACGGTATGACCGGGCAGTAATTAGAAGCGAGCGTTCAGAGAGTTGCGGTGAGATGTTGCTCTTCCGAGGCAGCCGCCACGCCGGAAGTGGGGACGGAGGATTTTTATGAATGCTGCCCCCGAAGCTGATTCAAGCTGCGTCTCTTGCGTCGCATAATATATCCAATCATTCGAAAGTGTAATGCTCATGCAGCACTTTTCAACGTACGTTCGTTTAACATCGTTGTTATCCAATGCCCAAGTTTTATACACCAGTCACGTTCAGTACTGTCCAGAGACACCCCCTAAAATTTGCAATAAAAATTTATTGAGTTGTATCGGGGCAAGAATTCCCCATAAACTGCTTTAGAGCTCGTATAAATGTTAGGTTGTTGCATATGAATTTTTCACACATTTTCCTGTGAGATGACCTCCAAATAACCTTGAACTCCGAGGTCATGAAGGCCAAACTCTAGCTTGTTTTTATTTATTGTATCTTTGTGCTAAGTAACGCATTCAGTGTACATATTAAAAGTTTTTCTTAGTCAAAATTAAAGGAGATATTCTGGGGGCCCAGATAATAGTATTTCTAGATCAGAGGGCTTACATTTGCATTCTAAAATCAGACATTTCGTATACACCAACCTAACACTATACTTTCTAAGAAACACGCCTGAACAAACGGCAAACTGAATAACCCGAAACAGAAATGTTCATCGGACGACACCGTTCGAACTGCATTCAATGAATATTTCCCACCATTGCGACCACTGACAATGTGGACTACTTTCGCGTGCTGCATACTTAAATGGCGGGTGTGGCGCGAGCCCACGATAGATCGTATTTAACAAATACGCGTGACCATAATGCGCGCATTCCGAATCAGATCGTTAAACAATTTATACGAAACTTGTTGTGGTGTATCCGCGTTCTCATGCGAATAAATAAATTGCACCGCTCGGTTCAACCCTAAATTTCCACTAAAATTCATTAAAAAATTATTTCTACAACTTGGGTTCTACTGGTTATTTCAATAAATATAGATTTTTCTCTGTACCGGGGCATTATTTTGTTGATATGTCCATGAAATTTGTACTCCAAACTATTTAATTATTCATTCTGCAACATGATTTACAGTTGTATAAACTTAGAATGAAATGTTATCTGATTTTTAGCATCCCTCGTATTTATTTCACCAGCGACAGCATATTGAAGTGACAGTAGGGAAGAGTATCCGACACCTGTTATTCATGGTGGTCTTTCTTTCCACGGACGAAAATTACGATCTAGGCGCTACCGTGGATCGTTGACCCGTGTACGATCTTTCGCTGGAGTTAACTTTCCGAGTGCTGGCCTCGGGCCCCGGCTACTTGATAAACGATTAAAGGACGACTTCTATTGCGTCATCAACGATAATTGGAGATCGGCTCGCGACCTACCTTCGAAAGTCCGTTTGATGTGGCCGGAGTCCCCTCACCAGTATCGAGTCTCTACGTTTCCTCTCTCCCTGTCTCTCGGTCGACGATCTCTGGACGATGACGCGGGAAGATTTGGATTTCAGGGAGCGCAGTTAGTCGCGCGTGTAATTGATCGATCCGCTAAACCTTCCTGCAGATGTTGCGGTTATCTGAGGTCGTCGCGAAACTTTAGAAGCCGGCTTGTCTTGGTTACTCGGGCCCCGACAATTGTGGCTTGATCATGCACGGTCCACGTCGTTCAAGTACTACTGTTGTTGGCTAAGAAGTCTATTTCTTACCTATGAAATTAGTTGATCCTTTATTCGCGGAAATTAAAACTGGAATAGTTTGTGTACACAGTTAGCTGACGCACAATGTTCTACAGTTTCAGTGAACTATTTGAGCTTCACTCAAGTTCCTGGTATTAATTATGTAATGTATAGACAGCGGATTTTATGAATTTATGTGAAAAAAGAGTAAGTGCAATTTAAAACACTAAACAATATTTATAAATAAACTTCTTATATCGATCGTATCATTGCTAATAACAATTGTTAAATGATCTCGGCGCTACGGTTCGATCGTAAAAAACAAACTTAACTAAGCAGTTTTGCTAATTATTTTAAATAATCAACGTTTCGGTCACTGATTTGGACCATTTTCAAGATTAACTTAAAATTGCGTCTGTAAGAAAAAAATAAATAAAAAGACACGAAAACATACAATTTTCAAAAGTATTAACTATTAAATGTTTAAATGTAAGGGAAAAATATATTCACAATTTTTATCTCACTTGCATATGTGTGATTAAGTATGATAATTTAAGAGTCGTGAGACTCGTGAAACACGTGTGCTCACCATGCCTATTTTCACGACACCGATCCTCTTGACAGAGATCCAGGTTATATCGATCTAGAACGGCGGTAAATTCGAAAAATCATAATGCGTCTTTACACTCACTCAGTGAAAATACCAAAATGGTAAATCACATTTTATTGACATTAAATTATAACTGAAATCAATCTTTCATACAGCGTGTTGTATATTTATTCTCGTTAACCAGTGAAGAAACAAAAAAAAGAAAAATTTTTTATAAAGAAAACTATATTATTGTATTGGAGAAGAGTCATCATATAAAATTACTAACTCAGTAATGTTGCGTAATATTCATGTATCATAGGTGTATCATACCTATGATTTATTTAGAGAATATTTATAAGTGTTCTGCTACTAGAGAGGAATCGCGAGATAGTATAATGACTGGTAGCAAAGCGTGATAGACAACGACGCGGATCGGTGAGAAGAGATGCCTGCAGAGTTCCATTAGCGAGGCCGTGATATAGAACCGTATGATGGATAAGTTGCTGCATGAATCAAGGAGGCGTGACTCCAAGACAGTAGCGTATGCGGATGATTTGCTGCTGATGATTGAGGGCAGAAGCAGCCCGCTGCCGCCATCAGAGTGTACACCGGCATGGTAGTGAATGGGACCGAAGGTGGCAGATCATGGACACGCGGTAGGGTAGATTGTGGGGGCAACATTGTTCAAGGGAGCTTTGTACGTGCGAGAATGGGTTGCGTGCAAAGGCTGCCGAGAATGTCTACATGTTGAGGCGGGGTAAACGTGTACGTCTTAAACGATTCATACAGAACACTCGACGAGGATGTGAAACTGTAAGTAGGGAGGTGTTACAAGTGGTAAAGAGGATAGAGGGTAAGCAGTAAAATCAGAATTCATTATGCGTTTCCAAGGGGAGGTCTCGCGCCAAAGATGGAGCCCTCAAAGTATAGACTAATTGTCTCAAAAGTATATCTTTGGTCTTTATTACAATTTTAGTTTCAGGAACGTATAATTTAAGGAGGTAGACTCGTTTCTCTATCGAATAATTTAAATCACGCTCGATCAAAAATATTTGTCGTACGATCAGCACTCCACGAAAAGATTTTCTAATTGTGCGATGAATCGGTAACGATCGTTACACTCCGGTGAAATAGGTTAATGGAAGTTGAAGGTGAATCTCGTATTTTTAAAGCGGATGATATACTTAATATATCCGCTGCAGAGACTTTATCTGCTTGAACGGATTATTGTGTTACATTTAAACCCGAGAAGGAATAGGAAGGATGAGCTCAGCGAGAGGATTCCAGTTATTCGAGGTTCTTCGGGCTGATCGTGAAACTGAAATGCACAGCGTATACCGAAGAAATGTTTAGATTTACAGAACAATGGCATGGTAATGGTGCACAGATATGTTCGCAGATCTCATAGTCCAGGGACTTTTAGGAGCCATGTAACCGGTTCTCCGACCCTCTGCTGAGGTATACCTAAGGATTTCTATAGGCCACAATGTGTCCGCAAGAACTTCGCTAGTAGTTTAAATTGTTAACGCAGGAGTTAACATCGGTAGTAAAGAAGGCTTCGCACTGTGCCTCCAATGACTTAAGAGAGACCGGCTGAGTTAGTAATGTCGTTGTTATTGTAACATAAAGATACATTGCCTTCTCGGTTCAGATAACAGTCTATTGCGTTACATAATACAGTCCGTGACATATATCGGCAAGAAAAGCCGTAGCTGTTCTCTTAATGAGTCTGATGATTGCCAACGTTACCTAACAGTGGACGCAGTTCTTCAAGACGAACAAGTTAATTTCGAATCCTCGTCTGCTTCAACCAATTCAGAACCGAGGCTAATTTTGTTGAAATTCTACGGAGTTTTCGTTGTAAATGCTGCCCAGGATTCTGCTTATATTCACTCTTACACGAATCCTTCGTGATCCAGGACATCCGGAATCAATATCACAAGAACACAGGAAATTTAAGATTTGAGAAGCGGACATTCCTAAAGCGTAGGAAATTCATGTATCGCGAAAGACATCCTGTGAAACGGACATTCTATGGACGTACGATGGAATCTCGAACCGAGCACGGCATGACAGATCTGACCCAGTTAAAGGAGGAGGGTTGTGTCGCGGTGTTTACCGTGTCCCTAAAAATCGCCTACCGTTTTCGGAGAGAGGGTTGAATGGGAGCGAGGCTCGGAGCGTAATCGCGCGTTGAAACGGGCATTGTCGTCGCTGTGCATCTCTAAAACATCGCGACCACGCGACGCTATTATGTTCGTCGTGGCGCGCCGAGGATCGGAGTGTCGCGCGGGGGGGGGGGGGGGGTTACCAGGGGGGGATGGCCGGTGGGGAGCTGGTACCCAGTGCCAGATTGCGCTAATTAATGCTAATTGCTCGAACTAATAAATAACTGCATGAATAAACATATTCGTTGGCTGGTAGTGAGGCAGGCGGGTGGTAGGGAAGGAAAGAGGTTAATAGAGGAAGCTGAAGAGACGACGGGGGAGGCATGAAAGGGGGTTGCGAGCGGGTGTTGGACGTGTAGAGAGGGATGGCACGTGTGCGCGTATGCTAGCAGGCGTGGAAGCGCAAGCACGCTACAGTATACGCTAAAATATTCATCGATTTCGGTTGCGGCAATTACGCTCCACAAAACGAAGCCGTCCTCATGTGTATCCCTGGCCACGCTGGAAATTTATCTGTACGAATGAGCGCGCCACGCTGCGCGTACTCTGTGGGGAGCTGCCTCGCTCCGTTTGTTACCGTACCCGCGGAAGTGCGAGAGCATTGAAAAAAAGAGAGTGAAAGAGGGAGAGAGACAGAGGTGCGGAAGAGCACTCGACCGTTCTCTCGTATTTGTGTATGAAAAATATGGAAATACTGCGGCGGCGGAAGGAACACCGCCACGGTCCCCTCGACGAGTGTCCCTCGCGTTCCGTTCCGTTCCCATCCGTTCTGCTCCGCTTCGTTCCTCGAGGTAATGCGCTTGTTGGGAAGAGGCGGTTAAAAAATGGTCAATTTTCGAATTACCTGGAAACGAAGAATTCTTACAGTCTCAACCGCTTTGCTGAAAGACGTGAAAATATGTAACGTTAACCCTCATCCACACTACGTGATACCCAGGTACCTATTTCAAATTCATTCACATAATATTCAATATTTTTCAATTCATATGTCCTTCATCTTTTGTGACATCTCAAATCTACTTTGGATGAAATAATATCCTTGGAATTAAACAAAAATTTTATACACAACATTTCACAAAAAAAACTCCCAAACCTTTTTTTCCCATTCGTTATGATGAGGGTACCCGGGTACCACAAGGCTGAAGTAAGCAAATTAGATCCTATAGAATTGTGATTTATAGTACCACTATTTCTCAGTACAAACTTTATTGTTTCAAAATACAATCGAACTACATGTCACTACACTTTTTGTGTATGCTGCACACATATTGGTCTTTTACAGACCGCACACGCTTTTCTTGTCTTCCTTTGAATTTTCACTGTTCTGCATAGTGGGGATGAAAACTTGGCGGGAAAGCTCGATAGTAGCAAAGACATGCCATACAAAATCTCCAGGTAATGCGGGGCCAGCTATCAGGTATATGCATGAACCTGAGGTAGATGGACTCGTCACGGACTAAGGGCCCTCGCTGGGGCCTGGTAGCGACGATGACGCTACAACAGTATGCAGCAACCTATATGGGTACCCGGGTACCTCTTCATGCAGAATCTAAAAAATTACCCGTGTGGATGAGGGTTAAAATAAGGTATTTTACATTTATGGAAGAAAAAGCTCAAGTGTCTGGGGAACAAGTCCTAATAACATTGTGTGGTCCAGTTGCCTAGGATTAGACCATGATGAGTAGCATTCGCGGTAAGTGCATGGAGGTATACAATCTACTTGTAAGCTTTCTGTGTCTTGGACGTTAGTCCAAGTTAGAGAAGCTATTCTGCGGTTTCCCGGTGTAGAGTATCTTTTCGCGCTCGGACAGAGTGGGCAACGCGATCCCTTAATTATTTCCAACAGCATAATTGCTCGTCAACGTGCTCGGGGCTTCGTTTCGCGACGTGCGTTTACGCTCGGCGCCGCGTCGCGTTGTTTGTCAAAGAATAACGGATCGCAGGTTTGGCGAGAGCGATTCTCGGCAAAGGGACATCATTCGTCTCAACGTGTCACTCGAAATCAATTCACTCGATTATTCTTGTTACAGGCCGTGCATGTGCGGCCGTGATCGTTATCGAACGATCGATAACAAGGTGTCTATAATTCATTGGCGTCTGTGTGATCATTTCCGCGTTCACCGCGCCGCGGCAACATATTTTATCCGTTGAACAACCAGTTTCGTTTTCTCTGTGATCGAGCAAACAGCTACGAAAGTGGAATCGCAAACTACGCCCGGGAATAAAAAGAAGAGAGAGGAGAGGGATAAACGAGAGAGGAAGGTCTTTCAATACGAATGTAATTCAACTGCTTCGAGTCACTCAGCGGACTTGCTGTTTGTGTTTGGACGGAGTGGGGGAAACCTCGGTTGCGTGTTTTATGGCTTTCAAACGAACGTGAGATCTGGGTCCACTCGATTGTCTTCCATCGAACGAGACTTTTCTATAAATAACCCTGACCCGGACAATAATTAGTCGAACAAGCCGGAGTTGTGCGTCATTCATACGAATAAAATATTATTCTAAATAGAAGCCGAAAATAATTACCTAATACTTCTATAAATGAAATTTGTTTCTCAATATAACTTCGATTATCAACCCTGGGCAGACACCACCAAAAATTACTGTAACGTTATTCGCAATAGTGTTTGCATTTTTAATTAATTGGTTTTCGATTGTAATTTATCTTAATGATAGTATAAATATTTATTCGCGACGCACTGGTTCGATCATTTATAACAATGGAAAAGAAAAGGAAGGAGGTGTTTCGTCCTAGACCCGCTAGAGGACTCACTAGTAAGGCTATCTAGCGGGCTCTGCCTTATACATGGGATGCTAGAAGGCAATTTGGAAAACGTATTTATGCTGAAAGGTGACATATCAGTAAGTAGCGAGAAAGATTTTCTGATGATTTTGTCCATCTTGGGGACGGTGTCCGAACTAATCGTTCAAACACTTTTGTCTACTTTTGGGACGGTGTCAGAACTAATGTCTTTCTCGAACTGTAAATTTATTTGCCTTGGTTTTGATAATTAATTAATTGGTTCTCTCTCGATCGTAATTTATCTTAATGATAGTATAAATATTTAGGCGCGCAGTGGCTCTGTGGGTAGAGCGCGCGACTGCGGATGCCGTGGTCGCGGGTTCGATCCCACCGTGGCACCTCTAGAAATATTCCATGGTGCTATTTACTGTGGTACCTAAGGTGGTTCGGAACCACCATAAAAACAGAGTTGGTCCCGCTGGAATTGGTTGCAATTAGGCGATAGGTGAAATTGGAAAGAAGAGGAGAGTAGTGTATGGACTTGAAACCCTGAGGGGACCAAGTATCTATCTATCTATCTAGTATAAATATTTATACTGATATTTACACTGATTCGATCATTTATAACAATGGAACAGAAAAGGAAGGAGGTGTTTCGTCCTAGACGAAGATTGTTTGCATTATTAGATGTGAAGGATTAATTGTCTTTTTTTATCCTCTTTTTTGTGGCTCACTTTAGCTGAACCGTCCTGTACATGTCAGTCCATAAACGACGGGGAGGTTTCCTCGTTTAACAATTCGCGATGAACCCTTCCGAAGCAGAGTTTCCGATACGCGTCTCCGCAAGCGGAAATACGAGTGCGATACGATCCAGTACACTTATTACCATAAAGAAACATTCTCCCCTTGGTCCCGTTCACTCTCTCTCTGCCCTAAAGGTAAACAACATGCAGTTTAGTATAAGTCAATGCATTAATACATATTGGACAGAAACTCCCAAGTGGAGCGATGACATCCGCGTAGGCGGAGGACGCAAATATTTAGTCGATATGTCGTTTACGCGAATGGAAATGCGAAACGCGATACTTCGTATCTCGGATGAGTAATTTACCTCATAAACGTTCCCCTGGAATGTATCTCTATTTATTGCGACTGCGTGCCGGCGAATCTAAAATTCAAATACCGAAAATCAGCATGAGTTACTGCTTCATTCTATTTTCATATTTCAGTCGCCTTTAAATTAATCACGACCGGAAGGCGAGGATCCAGATTCGTCGAACGTAATCGTTGCATTTACTAAATACATCAGATATGATGAACTTCCACGTTTCACGGTTCCGTGTTTTTAATATTATTCGAGCTGAAAGCATCGAGGATGATGATAATTAAATCGTTGTGTTAAATATGATTTTTGAATCCGTACGGAACTCTAACGAAATTACTATCTCAGCGTACCTCTATCCATTTAATATTTATACAGCTGTAATTCGTATACTGATCTGTATTTTCTTTTTAAGTTTATGCGGATGGAGTCTCATTATTTATTCCATCGAAATCAGTTTCTTTTCGAATATTGTACTGCGTGGACGAGGAAAGTTTGTTGATAATAAATGACTGGCTCGCGTGATTTACGGTTTCCATAGAATGCATGTTTTGACAGGTTTTCATGCCGGTGTCGCAGTGCTAGTGTACATGAAAAAATACTATAAAAGTCTGAGGTTTATGAGAGACATTACGAGCGGCTGAACAAAGTACGTAGCATGCATACTTGTTATCTGTTTCGCAACTAGCATCGCATCAACACCTTTAAATTACGCGAGAACGCCACTGGAAATGCACATTGCTTCTTTCAGGTGTAATGAAACTAATTTATTATCCTCGGATTGAAAATTTTAATAAGTCGCTCCACGCACTGATTCTATATTAATTTTATACATTTCTGAAAATGTATTCTAACAATCCGAAATCATCTCTTTATCATTTCAACTTATTTCTGTAGGTTGAACATATTTTTCAGTCTTACGAAAACTTTAAACGAAAACTGATTTATAACAGCATCGAAGTTGTTAGTTTTTATTAAAATTTATTTATAAATTGTTCGAATTAGTACACTAATTCTATATTAATTTTATACACTTCTGGAAATGTCTTTTGACAAACCGAAATCATCTCTCTATCATCTCAACTTATCTCTGTAAGTTAAACATATTTTTCAGTCTTACGAAAACTTTAAACGAAAACTGATTTATGACAGCATCGAAGTTTGTAGTTTTTATTAAAATTTATTTATAAATTATTCGATTTAGTTATCAAGGATTCAACTTAAAATGAAATAACATTTATAGAAATCTCTTGAATAAGTGTAACAGCGCATTAACGCAAATTCGTTTAATGCCGTAAACGTTTTAAAGAAGTAGAAATTAACGTATGAATCAATGTTATTCAAGGAAACGACTGAAATTATTACGTTTTCCGAAATAAGGAAATTCGTTGAATATTTTATTCTACTAGGTAATTTGTAGATGATCCTGTAATACAAGCTGTCAAAGTACTTCAAGCCAAGAAAGACAGGATAAAAATTTCTTAATTAATTCGATGGGATAACTGGCAACTTTCTACTCTATGCAAAAGACTTGATTGGTTGTTCGAAATGCCCTGAAGAATTGTTTCGCCCGGGGAAGCGAAACGTCTGGTTTCCTGGCGAACGGAAACTCGTAAATTACGAAGTTGCGATAAAAGTTCTATTCGACCGTACGCCAAAATCGTTCGATTTATAACGAGACACTCGTACAGCACGCCAGAAGTGTTCACGACCACTAAGATCGATCAGAAATCACTTTAGCCACCACTTTACTCCCGTGAAACAGTCAATCAGTAACAAACAACATTCATCAAAAACGCAAATATAGATTTTCCAATATATTTCACGGGACATTTTCCACCGGAAAAACATTGCGCAGGGAACGGAAATAAAAATCACGCGTACCGCGTTCTAAACATTTCGCGATGCGGATCGTTATTGCAATGCTTCTCGTTAAATTAAATTGTTCCGCAAGTTTATTTGACTTTTCAACGTATCGTTCCGTTTGTTTTATTCGCCTTCGGATTTCGCGTACATTTCGACCCAGAGTTACAAACATTTCCGCCGAATTGTAGTGTCATGAGAAAGCTGAAGTCAAAGCAGTAAGTGAAAAAAATGTATAAGCGAGTTTATTTGTCGCGTCGGTTAAAATCTCGAGTGGCAAATTTTTTATTGCTATGAATTTTGATACTTTGAACTGCATACTGTGATATGCCTGCGCACCTACCCGCCAGCAGAACGCTATATGTTTCATTTCGATATAAAGTTACCTGAATTCACCGTCTTCTCCCTCCGTACAACTGGGCTGGCTGGTGAAAATGAATGGTTTCTCTAAATTAAAATTCCTTCGTGCGGCGCGTACGCGCGGCAACATTATACGCGAAATACTCAATGTTTCGTAAATAATATAAAACTCCACGCTGAAACTTCCAAAAATATGTATCCAAAAATGGAATACGTATTTGGAACAATTAAGATTAACGAGGGTCCATTTATTCATTTAGCAGACATCAGCCATTTGAAAATATACCCGAAAATAATTTGATTCGTTCTCAGTACTACAATATTTTGCTTCGCGTTCGTTTAACCCTCATCCACATGGGTAATTTTCTATATGATTCTGTATGAAGAGGTGCCCGGCTACCCATATAGGTTGCTGCATACTGTTGTAGCGTCATCGTCGCTACCAGGCCCCAGTGAGGGCCCTTAGTCCGTGACGGGTCCATCTACCTCAGGTTCATGCATATACCTGATATTTATTTGCTACGCGTTTTTAGTACGATCATTTAAAACAATGGAAAAGAAAAGGAAGGTATACATTAGTATAAATACGTTTTCCAAATTGTCTTCTAGCATCCCGTGTCTAAGGCAAAGGCCCGCTAGATAGCATTACTGGTGAGTCCTCTAGTGGATCCAGGACGAAAACCTCCTTCCTTTTCTTTTCCATTGTTATAAATGATCGAACCAGTGCGTCGCGAATAAATATTTATACTATCTTTAGATAAAAGTCGATCGAAAACCAAATTAATTACATACCTGATAGCTGGCCCCGCATGACCTGGAGATTTTGTATGGCACGTCTTCGCTACTATCGAGCTTTTCCGCCAAGTTTTCATCCCCACTGCTTTTGGCGAGACTCGCAGTCTGTAAAAGACCAATATGTGTGCAGCATACACAAAAAGTGGAGAAATGTATTACTTGTAGTGACATGTAGTTCGATTATAGTTTGAAACAATAAAATTTGTACTGAGAAATAGTTGAACTATAAATCAAAATTGTATAGGATCTAATTTGCCTACTTGAGCCTTGTGGTACTCGGGTACCCTCATCATAACGAATGCAAAAAAAAGGTTTGGGAGTTTTTTTGTGAAATGTTGTATAAAATTTTTGTTTAATTCCTTGGATATTAATTCATCTAAAGTAGATTTGAGATGTCACAAAAGATGAAGGACATATCAATTGAAAAATATTGAATATTATGTGAATGAATTTGAAATAGGCACCCGGGTACCACGTAATGTGGATGAGGGTTAAACAACCATTGAACGCGTGTCTCAGATGGTTACACGTGTAGGGTCACAAGAAACCAGAAATTGTGTTCACACAATTTTCAGTACTAGAACTTCTAAGATTACAAAAAATTCAGTTTACTGTACAGGCTGTCTCAAGGGTATCAGGATGATTTTATAATACGGTCGTCAGGTTTCTTTAGAGGAAGTTCTAGAAAACGACGCGCTTGACCAGAAGATCCCTTTCAAGGTGCGTAACCCCTCAAACGATCCCCTTCGATGATTGCACACAGAATCATGAAATTATACGATATTCTAGAGAGGGATTTGAAATCTCGTTGTGGCCCGTGTATGGGTAAAATGTATGTATGTTAACAGAGAATTCTCGCGATCCCACGTATTCTAATGTAATGGTCTTTGCACGCAGTTAGGCGTTCGTAACGGGCGCCGTTTGTGGAAAGGAAACACACGTGTCCGCCTCACCCTCTCTCGCTCGACCGACTTCCATAACACGCTCGTCCGCAGGGAATAATTTCCCTGGTTCTGGGCATAAGTCGCTGGCCTATATGTGAAAAAAGTTTCCGGCCAATTATAGCAGAATATATTTCACTAGTCGGTGAATTTATTACGACCAGGTCCACCTAGTAGTTGGAAAGACGCCCTTGCAGGTTTTCAGTGGATTAACAATAGCGATCAGGAGATGACCCGAACGATTCAATGTATACAGGGTAGCTGAAAATTCTTTCAAATATCTTGGTTCTTATTTGGGGCCCCAACGAGGTGAAAATGTTTAATAAATAGCTGGACGACATTGAACCTACCTACTCGTTAAAATCCACAAGGGCATTTCTAATATCCGTCCTATGTAATTATCGAGTAGACGGGGTCAATGCCCTTTCACTTTTAAATTCTTCTCACACAAATACACAAATCCTTATTCTGCACTACAATTTTTCATAAAACCGAACTTAAATACTGGAATAAACGCTCTAGCACTATTTACAATGTCATACACACGCACTACGAGTTTACTGAGGAGATTGAGGAGAATGTAAAGAACTGGTAATCCTTTAATGTTGAAACACTGCACTTAAGTTCGGTTTTATGATAAATTATAGTGCAGAATTAGGATTTATGGATTTATGTGAGAAGAATTTAAAAGTGAAAGGGCATTGACCCCTTCTACTCGATAATTCCATAGGGCGGATATTAGAAATGCCCTTGTGGATTTTAACGAGTAGGTAGGTTCAATGTCGTCCAGTTATTTATTAATCATTTTCACCTAGTTGGGGCCCGAAATAAGAACCAAGGTATACACGCAACTGTCACTTGATACATGACTGTCGCGCGCCAGTGTGACATACGCAACGTACACCTCTGTCGAAAATGTTGCCGCTTTTTGGGCCAATCTTTAATTGCTAATAGCTAATTAACGAAGTCGAAAG
The DNA here is from genome assembly GCA_028455595.1 of Lasioglossum vierecki. Classification (NCBI taxonomy): domain Eukaryota; kingdom Metazoa; phylum Arthropoda; class Insecta; order Hymenoptera; family Halictidae; genus Lasioglossum; species Lasioglossum vierecki. The sequence goes on along the minus strand of CM052335.1, from coordinate 2,544,529 downwards.
TGCAATTTTTTTATTCTTCATTTTCGTCGTAGATTATCGTCGAGAATCACCCCTTCAATTTTCTCCCACCTGTAGTCGAACACCCTGTATATATTTGTAACGTTAGATACCTTATATACCTGTACATTTTATCAAAAATTCTAAAATACTTTTCTTATATATTCGGTAATTATGTTATAAGATTTGAATTTCCAATTACTATGGTAATGGTTTTAATAAGGAAAGCCGCTTTTTCAAGAACTACATCAAGATTAATAAAAATAACTAACTAACAAACTAAACAAAAAATATATTCTCTAACATGTATTATTCGAAAGACATTACTTTATAATATTTTTTAGTTCAAACCCTCATGCTAATATCTCAAACAGAACAAAAATTAGACACAAATGTGCCTAAATTTTTCGATCCGGATCACTGTACTAATATGTAAGTCGTCCCGGCGCGCCAACTGTCAATGGGCCGACTATGCTAACACGCGTCTAGGTCGTATTCCAATTGGTCCGTGTTTTTCGTTAGTAACTCGTTAACAAAGCCGCGAACGTGATTTTTGCAAAGGAAAATGTTACCTGAAATGATCTCAGTAACCTCTCATTTCCGAATGTTGAAGGAATTTTGAGATACCCTCTATACGTAATCATTGTACAAAAAAAGTCCATGGTTAAATAAATTTCAGCTTTCCATTATTTAAAGGCAACATACACTTGCCAGATTTTAAATGCTTAGAAAATTGCTAGGAAATTAGTATTCAGACGAAACTTTTGCAAGTTCGGGTCAAGATTGACGAATCCTAGTAAAAGTTGTTGGCAAGCTTCAGTTTAAAAGAAGAGGTAAGCAGCGGTTTACGCAAATTTACACTTCTTTTGATCAGTTTGTCTAAGAGTGGAGATTGAAATTCAACGAAAATTCTTTTCACTTCGTTGAACGGAAAATAATGTTGAGTTGAAAAATCCTCTTCAGGATATTTCGACACTCTGAAGCAGATGAAATGGATATTCTTAAAATTCTACGATGATTCGGTTTGTTATGGGAATTATGGGTTATTACATTATGTATACATTATTGTATTATGGAAATGGTGTATTAAGGAATGATTAGAATTTCTATTTTTCTAGCTGTGATGATTAGTTGAAATTAAACGAATCTCTTCGTCATGAATTGAACATCATCTTGGAGAATATACGGCAGATGGAACGAATTTCGCTGAGCTACATACAAAATACATATCAAATAGGGGTACGGTATATCTGCTTTGCAGAGATCAATAATCAAGGTAAATCAATTGAAACAGCACATTCGAGGCAGTCGTAGGCAAATATGGGATGCTTTATATCAAAGTTCTCTACTAATACACGCATTATAACGAATAGAAGGAACGTTGAACATGCTCACACTGTATTCCGATCAATGAGAATTTCCACCTGTACGTGTGCAAATCGTGTTTAATCCTAAATGAAACATACATTTATTTCGACACGTAATTTTCAATCATTTTCCAAATCGACTCTCTCAACAAGAACGGTACTCGTCAAAATCATGTTAGAATCAAACTGCGAATTTTAATGCATAGATGATTAAGAATCACGAAAGAAACTTTTAAGCAACTTATTTTTAAGCATTTTAAAAAATTTTTAATCCTGCATCCATCATGTGGATGTTGCATAAAAATATATATAACACAATTTATTGAGGAGTTCAATAAATAATCAACTAGAATTTGTTTCTCTGTAAATCAAAGTTCTTCCGTTATTTATTTATGCACATTGAATAATTATTTACAATATATACATGCTCACCTGTAAATCAAAGAAACGACAATTAAAGTTAATTAATTTATCCTTTTTCTATTCACTCTATTCACTTATTTTCTAACAGTTTCTTGCCGTCTACTCTGCCTAAATTTTGCGCATATCTTTTGTTTCTATCTCTTTTTATTGATCGATCTTTCAGATTCCCTCTTGTTCTACACTCGCACGCGCAAGAGACTCGGCACATTCAACTAAAGAAAGTACACTTTCTTTACATATATATATATATATATATATATATATATATATATATATATTTCTTCTGTTAATAATTTGGCTAACAACGAATCTGTTAAGAATTTTAATGAAACCTTTCGTGATGATTCTAGAGACAAAATAAGCGGACACGTTTCCGAGTGTTTTTGCCAATGCTCATTTTTTACGAAGAAATTTAACATACGATTTTTGGATTTCTCTGTATACAGTATGCGGCCGGGGGTGGGTGGTAGAACCGGGCAAGGGATGATTCTACGTGTAAAAGTAAGTCGAACAAAAGGAATAACATTTTTTATTTTGACGATTCGTTTTGAAGAGGCAATATTAAAACTTGTGATGAATTTTGAACAAAATGAATACCTTGGAACTTTTATTTGAAACATTTTTTCGTCAGATTATGAGAAATTTCTATTGCAACGTTATTAATACGATATTAATAACAACATTATCAAATCAAAAATACAATGTAACGTTTAAAAAATCGACGCGATCTTGGATTTTTCTTTTAAACAAATTTAAATGGCACGTCTGACCATGGCCGACCAATTCTACTTGCTGCGTACCTTGAGCCCGACCGACCTTAAAAGTCGATTCTCTCGAGAATGAGTCGTCAAACAAGAAAATGTTATTCCTCTTTTGCAACTTATTGCAACACGTACAATCATCCCCTGGCCGATTGCACCGGATTTCTACACGGATTATGATTTTATCGCGCGTGTATTAACATATCCTGCGAATTGTTATCCCCTATCCGAGGCAACAGTATCAAAATGAGGATCGCGAGAAGCGTGACAGTCTGATCCTCTTTTGATCAATTATTTCGAGCATCGATCCTTCTTTCGCTTGTGCCGAATTTCGATTTACGTGAAACTCTGGCTAAGCTTCGCTGGGGCGGAGCGGAATACGGTGGAATAGTGCCGCCGAGGCCGGGCCGAGACCAACCTAACAGACGATCTCGCGGAGTTTAACCGAAGCCAACATTTCACCGTCGAAAACTCCGAAACGGATGATTTCTCGGTCTATTATTTATTACGACGTTTTTCGTCTGCTTGGACGAGCGAGCACGCGCTTCTGAATTTCGGCCGGAAAAACTTTCTCGCGCGTGCACGCGGGGTGTTCTCTCTCTCTCTCTCTCTCTGGCTCAACCTGGTTTCCGATCTCTCACGTAACTCGCCGGGCTTTTTGACGTAACGAGGGTAAATATCGTAATTCGCGGCGGTGGCTCGGTATATTTAGTGCCGACTGCGCGTGGTAGAGTGGAGGGCACAAGCCATTCAAACCCACACTCGCACACTTAACAATTTACCTGATCTTTAGAAACGCGGGGGCGTGCGGCTGAATGGACGCCGGCGAATCGGCCGGGAACGTATAGTGGAGCGCCGCGGACCGTAACGGCTGTTATTTCGGGAATGAAAAGTGTAGGAAATCAAGGAAATAAAGTGGTTGTCGGCACATGGCTTCTCTGTACCGGCGGACACTAAAAAAGCTTTCGAGACATAAACATACCGTCCCGCCGGGATTTAGCCGCAGATTCTATACGTGCACGGGAGTTCCAGAATGTATGGTGTTGTCGTTACTCTCGCCCACGAATTTTTGTTCCACGGATCAACGTGTTTTACGACGACCGAACCAGGATGCACCAGAGAGGACTCTTTTCGCCGAGGAACCCTTCGACTTTCTCTACAACGCCGATCGATTCAGATTTTTTATGGGGCCCGGTGACCCCGATCTGCTCGCACAGCTATTTCAGAAATTTCTACTTCCTCTCAGATGCCAAACTAGCTTCTCTAATCGACTTTCGTAATAACTAGACTCCGGTTTTTATGCACCGAAGACAGTTATTCGTTACGAAGGATTTCCAAAATAAACTAGAAATTGTTTCCCTGTAAACAAAAAATTATCTTCTTCTATCTATCCTCGCTGCAAACACCGGTTCCCGTGCGATCACCGAAGTTAAACAGTGTTGGACATGGGCCGGGCTGGGATGGGTGAGCGCGTGGGTATACAGTAGTATGTATATACTTCAGGCGGTGACTTGTCTGGGTACTGGCCACGTGTTGTTGGCAAAAAAAGGTGGTTCGGAACCCACCATAAAAAGTAGGTCCCGTTGGATTTGATTGAAATTAGGCGATAGGTGAAATTGGAAACAGAAGGGAGTGGTGTATGGACTTGAAACCCTAAGGGGACCAAGTATCTTTCTTTATCCTTTATCCTTTATTATACTACACTATATTACAATAATTATCTATACTGTGTACAATCTAAAATTTAATATGTACCATTTCTTTACGCGCATTTATAATAATTATGAGCAAGCGTAAAACAGTGGAAATATTGAAAGACTTTAATTTTATTTAATTATTAATTTTCGCCACATTGAAATTATTAATGAAGAAGACTAGACTCCGAATTTTGTGCACAGAAGACAGTTATTCGTTATGAAGGATTTCCATTTAAACTAGAAATTGTTTCCCTGTAAACAAAGAATTATTTCTTTATGTATTATACTATACTATATTACAACAATTGTCTACGCTGTGTACAATCTAAAATTTAAGATGTACCGTTTCTTTACGTGCATTTATAACAAATACGAGCAAGCGTAAAACAGTGGAAATACTGAAAGACTTTGAGAGTATTAATTTTCGTCACGTTGAAATTGTTAACGAAGTATATAAAATGTATATTTCGCTGGTGTGTCTCGCAATCGAAGGAGAAACTTTTCTTTAACAATTCACGTTTAAAAAATGTGAAACCGTAACACAAAAAATTTTAGTGATCGCGGGAGAAATCCATTAAGCAAAAAGTATAATAATAACAGCGACGAACAGTCTCTCTCACGGCTGGCGTCAAAATACTGCTCGTTTTGCTCGCCATTAATTTCCAGCGGTGCGATTCCTCGGGGCTCGGAGAGATGGTGGTTCTCGGCGTCGCGAAATAAAACAGAGGGTCCGGCGGCGCTTAAGGTGGAAATAAATGCTAATATTGTCCCGCTTTGATCAGCAACCGGGCGAAATTGTCGGAAAGAACGATTCAATTACGCTTGTCCTCTCACAAACTATTTCTGCACACGTATACACACGGGTACACACCGACACGGGGCGACGGTACACGGTGAAGAAGGGTGGCGAGGAGAGATTGGGATGGGTTGGCGCGGGCGTTTGAATTCGCCATCGTGATAAGTGTGCTCCAGCAACCTGTAACATTCCCCCGAGGTCGTCCGGAGGCGACGAGCTCTGAACTCGGGGATTCGACTTAGAAGGGTAAACCGAGCGCGACGAATATACACGTAGCCTGGCGCCGGCAGCGACGCTCCACTTCGTAATTCTTCGTCTGCGATTGCGAGCTTTGCATCCATGCTACACCGACGAATCGTCGTAAACCAGAAAACAGGGATTGCAACCGGTCGGTTAGGAGAACGTGCGCGAGAGACGAAACGGGCGAAAGAGATAGAGCTCTTAGAGAGCAGAATGAACAAGGAGCAGAGGAAGAGAGCGAGACCGTAGAACAAGCATCGTCGGGAGATCAAACGTTTGATAGGGGATACAGGCGAGCGAGTCGGTGGTGGTGTGTGGTATACGTTTGATAGACGGAGGGGTAGATTCGGAGGCGGAAAGACCCACTGGCATTAATCCAGAATAGGTAAGAGCTAGAATATAGCGGGAAAGGGCCACACCGGTGTCGTCGTCGCGACGCGTCGGGAAAATCGTCGACTGAATAGTAGGAGGACAGATGAACGGAATGGAACAAGGGAAAGGAAGGATAATGCGGCCACGATAAAACTAAGCCGGCTAACACCACCGGATAAAAAGACCCGGCCGGACGGTTGGCAGTGTCACCAAATTGCTCGAATATTTTCCAACCCCTCTTTCGCCCCTGACCACGGAACCACGGACCTGGTCCCCTTCCCCCCAGGGGCGGAAACCATGGATAGGAAAAGTGGAGCCGCCTGACCGCCGACTCTACCCGGATACCTTGATAAACTTCCGGTTTAAGGAATGCACAACCTTCCTGGTTTTATTCGACCCCTGCAAACCCGGAGTTGTTCGAGGGATTTGCTCCGTGAACGCGGTTACCGCGGCGGCTACCGTATCCCGGCGATTGCAATTCGGTAATCTAAATTTAATTTGCGAGGGCCGAAGTGACTGGTCATCGTTCGCATTAACTTCGCGTCGCCCGGCGTTGCGGAATTTGATCGCGCGTCCCGATCTGTGTAGCTCAAACGGATGTTTCACATGGTCCGGCTGTTTTGTTGATGCACTCGGAACGATCGAATTGCGCTTTTCGTTGTCAAATATTAGCGGTCAGTTCGAGGGCTTCCTGTACAGTGCCGGATCATCACCCGGGACATTCCTGAGCATTCAAATAACTTTCAGACACCCTTCTACAGCATCGTTTCTTAGGCATTTTCGATAATTTTAAGAAAAAGTGTTTTAACCCTCATAACAATTTACCCATTTTTACCACGTGTTTATTAGCTCGCTTTCTTGATTGTCTGTTTGTTCGGTACAAATCTTGCAATTGATTTTAAACTAACTTCCCGATGAGCTAGAGACTTGAAATTTTCCACACAGCTCAGAACTGGATGACAATGCAATAATTCAAAAACAACAAATTTATAAAAGATTGCGTTTAGGATTTATACACTATTTTTAAATATTTCCCCTCCGTCCCTTGCCGTGCGACGCTCAGTAGTATGCCGCCGAGGTAAGAAATAGCCAATCCACGCGACAGAGCGTTCCCTACTCCACTAGCGCACCCACTCCACGGACCCACTTCCGACTGCAAGAGCTCGGTGTATTTTCGTACATGGAAGTAAATAATAAAAAATAATTTCAACCATCCGCTGTTCGTTCGCGCAACCACTCGTGTTTGTCTTCGATATTCACGCGTGTGCATTACTTTGACTTAATTGGTGCTTTGAAGTCGGTAATTTACAGTAAGCTTAGTGAAAAAGCAGAAAATAATTACTTAAATAAAACTAAATTTTTAAAATAAAACGTTTTTAAAAACGGTCTAAAAAAGTATAAAATAATTTTTCCTAGTCCCATACAGATTCTTAACCTCGTACAGATAGTTCTGAAAATTTGTGATTGTGAAGTTTTAATAGCTATGAAAATACTTGTAACATTTAGAACGAAAATGAATAATTTTACTGTATGTGCAAATATTGAATGGGTGAATTGAGGGTTAACGGAAGTTATCGATCAATTGTTTTTATGCACTCGAGGCAAAATTCGGTGAGTGAAATATACATTAGTAAGAACCTTAAAAAGTTTCAGAACGGAGAAACTTATTAGTTCACAAACTATCGTACATTTTGTGTAGACATTAGAAATATATTTTTTAATGCAGCGACCGTGAGATAATGACGTTCCCGAATGGTTGAATTCGAAACCGAGTTTCACCAGAGGAAACGGATGGAGTTAGTATTGGTGTTATTTATCCGTATTTCAACGAGAGAAATTTTACATAAAGCAATTCTGCGGGTTTATGTTAAGTAAGGATTTTTTTACGCATCTCTCTCTCTCTCTCTACCTCAGTCGGTACTACATTCTATGAAAGCTTTTAATGCCATTCATGCAGAATGGCTTGCGAAGGTGTGCAAGCGCAAACCGCAGCAAACCAATGCATTGTACTCCAGTAGTTCCACTGTACCAATTACGAGAAAGCATAGTAAACATTTGCATCTTTGTTACCGCAACAATTAAAATTCTAGTTGTGAGCGTCTGGCACGGTTGTTCTTTTATTAATACGTACATAGTGTGTGACCGCCGTGAATAGTAACGAAGAACGACTCGACATCAACAAATAAACCGAAAAAATGAAGTAGAAAGTGTTCAAAATAAACTTTCCGTTGGATTTTCCTTGCCAATTGAATTATGGTTCTTGTCATTAGCCTCCTTACTTTTCTGAATACATTTTTTACTTTCTTTTTATTACAATTCTGTGGTAAATATTCCATTTAACACTTCAAATTTAGCATCTTGAAATTCTTAAATTGCTCAAATGTTTATGCTGTTTTAAACTTCTGTATGCAACCGGAAACTTTTCAAGCGTATGGGACACTGACAAAAAGAAGTTATTAATTTTTAAAGTGTGTCCAGCGATAATCTTATCCTCAACTGTAGACTTCGATAAATAAATCAAGGTTGATCCCCAAGAAATACGTGCAAAAATACCTAAGAAGAAGTTGGAGCATATCGTTTCGAATAGTTTTAGTCACGGCTGCTACGAAATCGCGAGACTCATCCCCCGAGCGAGGGCCATGAAGGAAATGAAAAGTTTCCGAATGGTACTAAGAAACTCGAACGACAGGCTGCCTCGTTAAAAGGTTATTGCGACTAGCAAAAACCCGTCTGATATCCCCATAATTCTCGAGGTGATCGATATTTGACAGACTGAATATTCTACCAAACTCGAAAAAAAAACCGAATGAATTCGGACGGACTAAATAGAAACGGCGCTGGGCGGCGCGGCGGCGGCGACGCAGCGGCGAGGAGGAGTGAGCGGGATAGTCCGTCGAAGCTGAAAACTTCCATCGGAATTAACGGAGTCTTTCAAGTTTCCCCATAATTCTGGATTTTCACGCGAGGGGGTGGTCCGAACTCCGGGCTCTCCATTTTCTTCCGGTTGATTAAAAATTCTCGCTCCATAGACCGAACAGCGGGGCTCGCAGTTCGGCGATCAACGTCACCGGAGAAATTTACGTGGCCTGGCCGCCACGCCATTGGGTTCCGTCGTTACGAATCCGTGGAGAACTGGGAGCATCGTCAAGCATCATCGTCGTCGGCCCGTAGACGGCCCGGCGAAATTAAACCGGCAACCAGTAGGTGAGATCGAATCGTTCCGACCGGATGGCGCAATCCGATCAGCGAAAGTACTCGCAAAACGGCGCGTTCCCCGTCGGAATGGCACATTCGGGGATCCGGCCGATCGCCTCGAAATTGGCTCGGAATTGTCCTGGATCGGTCGTCCTACGAAGCGCAGCAAGGATAAAGAACGCCTCGCGATTCCTCGAGATTGCGAGCAGTGCTTTCGGTCATGAGGCGGCCGCGTTTATCTACATCTGGTACGTCACCGAAACAGGTCCAGATGCTGGTCCTGATTGGTCCAAGATGTTTGCTCGATACTTGCCAACCTCTCCAACCTCCGCACCACTTTCACACGTCGCTCTCTTTCCCGGTCTGTGCCGGTTGTAATTAGTCTGTGCTCCGACAGGGGTTAGCGGGGAGGGCTAGCGCTACCGGATGTAAACTCAGGATGTTATAAAGTCGTTGTCGGCGTGCGGGTTAAGGGTTAATTACACGGTGCCGCCTGTAACACGCCCTGGGCCACGTTAAACTTTGGACACCATTGATTTGTGGCGTTGCTAACCCTTCCTATGAGAAATATATATACATGGATGCATATGTACACATAGATTTCTGTGCATCTACGTGTATGGATGTACCTGTGTACATAAATGGCCTAGCATGGCAACAGCCATGTGCCCGCCATGTCTCTTGACCCGAGATCGTATTGGTGATCTAGGAAATTCCTTGTTCGCTAGTAATCCAACGAAACTCGAAAACGGATTTGTCCTTACGACCTGCGGCTGCTGGTACCGACGCAAACTTTGCCACACCGTGCTGCACACGTACCACGAAACACTTGCCTCTCAAGTATCTTGAAACGAGTTTATTCCACGGCCTGGGGCTAGTCTCGCCTACAGTGCCGACGAAATGATCATACACGCAGGAATGCGGCACAGGGCGACGCAATCTCGACGTCGTTGTCGCAAGTTCTTGAAGGATCTTTGAAGCAAAGCTCCCCAGCTACTTGACGTCGAAGTCGAAACGCCCCAGAAGAATTTTCAGAGCTTCTCACTCGAGCTATTCGTCGATCGACTAGCCACCTCCACGGTTTTTCGAGATTTTACGACTAAAGCACTTCGTTAATGCTTCATACACATTAGACGTTCCGGCGGGTTTCAAGGACTCCCTGCAGACCAGTGTAACTACACCGCCCGACAAAATTAAAGGCTCGCTAAATTTTCGCTCAAAAATCATCCACGTTCAAAGCTTTATGTTCGTTTTCCTGAACAAAGTTTTTGACACCGTGAACATAAATACATAAAGCCCTCTAATGTCTGTAATAAATGCATAAAATTCGCGGTCTAATTAGAATTAATTATGTCTGAAATTCAATTCATCTATGCTATGTTATTCATTCATTTTTAGACAGAATTTTGATGAATTTAAGAGTATGCGAATAAAGTATCTTTCCGGTTGGAAAGTATTGAATGGTTTGCTGGAGACTTCGACGAGATTGTTTTAAGCGTATTGGTTTATATGTATACATAGCGACAATGGGCGACGGAATATTGGAATGATGATTGTCGCACTGTTGCGGCTATCTTGTAGAATCGAAATGGAATTTTCGTATCCTTACGTTTATTCCCGTTTACGAGTTTGCAAATTGTACTGGTCAATTTGCTGTTTCTACATCGAGTCCACTCAGATCGGCGGACTATTACGCGAAAATTAAACGCATTCAATTTTAAGAATGGAAACACTGATCGATTACGTATTCGTACTTGTATGCGTCAAATCTTGAAATCTAATTTTATACCACTCCCTGATGAGCTAAAAACTTGAAATTTTTAACACAACTCAGAACTGGATGACAATGCAATATTCAAAAAAAGTTTTTTTAAAAGACTGTTCGTTTAGGATTTAAACAATATTTTTAAATATTCTCCTTCGTCTCTCGCCTCGAGACGTTCGGTAGTACGTCATCGCGTGCAGCGATCCCCACTCCGCGCGCTCCCTACTCCACTACGCGTTCCCACTTCGACTCCGACCCGCTCCACTGGCTTACTTCGCACCGACGGAGCTCAGTTTACTTACTGGGTTGGGAGGGAGGCGACAAGTAGAAAATAAAAAAATATATAAAAGAACTTTTTAAAAACCACGCTTATATTAGAACGCATTAGAAATGAGAAAATAATATTTTTAGAT
>CM052335.1:2489864-2533403 GCA_028455595.1 Lasioglossum vierecki | reverse complement strand
TGTCGCTCTAATAGAGACATTACTGTAACACATTCTCCATTGATTCCGAAAGAATGATCAGGAATGACGATCAGAAATCCATGATCTGGGAAAAAGCACGATCCACGGTGTAAACTGTTCCAGAATCGCTGGAATTATTTACGATAATGTGCTGGACCCGGTAGAATCCCGGGCAGAGCTGAAATACGGCATTCATGGCAACGCGTGGTACCGATTGAGGAAGATCAATGTTTCGAACTGAGCGAGCGAAATCGACGCGTGTCGTGATCGCGCATTGGATCGGATCGGAACGCAATTAGAAAAGTCGAACGTTACCAGCAGCAGGGAACGTTTTCTGTGGGAGCAACAGCAGAGCCGGTGGAAGCCCGGCGATCCGTTTCAGCGAATAAATTGTAGAATCGTGGAACGCTCGCGCGACCTCTTGTTTTACAAAGAGACCGGACCGGGCCCGGCCGGCGGCAAAGGCGCAAGCGATAGGTGACCGCACCCAACAAAAGGAACCTGCAAAACAGATTTGTACATGGTATCGAAGAGAGAAAGGGTTACCGAACGGGGGAAGGGATACCGGAGAAGGAATGCACGGGCGGATAAGAAGGGGCAGAGGAGAAAGACCGCGGCGATGGGATAGAAAACAAGTGGGTGCGCGATAGTGCAATCTTCCGGTGGTGTCGCGTTTTCCGGCTGGCCGATTCCGCGCTAAGCTCGGCTCTCTCATCTACCCTCGCTTCCCTCCATCCGCCCCCTCCCCCACGTTTCAACCCCCTGTTTTTGGCGAGCCAGCAGCCTCGTCTCTCTCCTTGTTACCACCGCCTCGCAAAGTATCCTCCATCCCCTGCCTACAATCCTGCTCGCACGGCCTGTCACGAACATGCTACGTGGACATTTGTAACCTAACTTGCTCCCGGAATTGTTTATGGACAAGCGAAACGGACGGAAACTTGACGATTTTATGGACACCAGCGCCTCGTTCGTCATAGTTCGATCAAAGATCAATGCGCATCACCGTTTATCAGACTCAAGGAATCATTAACGAATTTTGGCTATGAATAACTATTATGAATGGATAAAATCATTTTGATTATCAATAACCATTCAAAATAATCAGAATTTGTTGCTGATTACCAGTAACATAAATGAACATGATTCTGTGAATCTTTAATGCATTTCTAAAAAAATTGATTGAATGAAATAGAAAACAGTAAAAAAAAGTTCAGAAAGAAGAATAAAAAATCTCGAAAGAGAAGCAAGATGAAAAAATTTTTAGTTTGCACAAATATCAGCATTCTATTGAGAACTGTTTCAATCAGAGTCTTTGTAGAACAGTTTTGAGCGGTAATTTTCGGAGCCGTTTCAAGCCGTGCTTTCTTCGCACACCGTACATTTGATCCTCCATCTGACAGAGAGAGACCACGGAGCAGAAAAGCCTCGTCAGCAGGTGCCGCGATGCTGTTAACGGACTGCCTGGACCGCAAACCGATATCGCCGCACCGAGCCACGGGCGAACCTTTTTGGTCTCGAGACAGGAGTCGGGGTTATATTGTGCGCGCAACACTCGCTCGAAAAACGAAACACGGGAACGGTAATTCGTCGCCGATTTCTATGGTTTAACGACGGACCTTTTCTTCCCCGCGGTGGTTCTCGGCGTCTTACGATCGTGAGCGATCGCCGAAACAATGCTCGCCGTGGCGAAACCTCTATACCCCGGCGTTGCTGCGACAGCGAATATCCTGGCTGGCTGATGTAGTGTACGTCTCGCGGGCTCCTTTGTCTCCCCGTATTGTGCTAGTCGGATCCGGGGACACTGTGGGATTGATCGGATCCGGGGCAATCTCTTAGTTTGATTTATTGGGGGATCATCGATGACGTTGGAACCGTGTATCTGGCCTGTAGATCTTGCTCTAGCTTCGTCGGTCTGCTTTTGCGTTTTATTCCGGATTTGTTTTCCTGCTCCCAAGCTCCAGAACATTGTTCACTTCGTTTCCAAATCTAGGTGCACGGTAGTGCACCAGCCAAGTTCTCGCACTACTTACATTTCCACGAAACAACTTCTTAACGGTTTTCTTTTCTTTCAGATAGTATAAATATTTGTTTGCGGCGCGTTTTTAGTTCGATCATTTATAACAATGGAAAAGAAAAGGAAGGAGGTGTTTCGTCCTGGACCCACTAGAGGATTCATCAGTAAGGCTATCTAGCGGGCTTTTGCCTTAGACACGGGGTACTAGAAGGCAATTTGGAAAACGTATTTATACTGTAAGGTGACATATTATATTTACATTGTTATAAATGATTGAACTAAAAACGCGCCTCAAACAAATATTTATACTATCTTTAGATAAAAGTCGATTGAACCAAATTAATTATTTCTTTCCTTTCGATCGACAATTGTTGATAAATCTTTGAATGTTATTGGCGCACTGGTACGATCATTCTTGACAATAATTAAGCTATTTTGCAAATTTTTCATAAAATATTTCGACGTTTCGATCGACGATTTGGCTCATTTTCAAGAAACTTATTTCATTGTAATTGCGTCTGTAAGAATTCGTTTCTTAATTAGTACATGGGTGTCAGACCAAATGCAGAAAAAGGAAACAATATCTTAAAAACCCAATCGGAAGAGAAAGAAAAAAGAATACAAAAAAATTATAACTTGTATGAGTACTCACTTCCTTAACCCAAATTAGTTATTAATTTAAATTCTTTAAAGTTTGTAGAAACGCATGTTGGTTCCATGCCGATGACACGTGGACTGGGCAAACGTGACGATTTGAAACTACTAAGAATCAAAGAACATCGATCTCCGTATTGGCCAATCAATAAATGGCGCTAAAATTTGAAACGTAGACAGAGATCCAACATACTAATGCTATTTGTATAACAATCAAAACTGTTGGTAAAAAAGAAAAAATAGACCTTCCATTTACTTTTAATAATAAACTATAGGAAATATGTATTGGAAAAAAACGATTCATCATAACACATTACTAGTTCAGTAATGTGGCGTAATGTTCATGTAACAAAGGTGTTTCATACCTTAGATTTACGCTCTGATGTTTATTCATATGAATCGTTTCCAATAAGATCCTACTTTGCCTCCTTATCAACAATCTTAATATTTTCAAAATCAATTCTCGAATTCTTACAGACACAATTACAATGAAATAAGTTTCTTGAAAATGATCCAAATCGTCGATCGAAACGTCGAAATATTTTATGTAAATTTGCAAAATAGCTTAATTATTGTCAAGAATGATCGTACCTGCGCCAATAACATTCAAAGATTTAGAAACAACTTGTTTGTTAATCATTTTTTAGAGGCTTGTAACTCGGAACTGGAGGCAGATAGAGAGATGTAATTTCGTACACTTGTTAAATGCTATCATGTCGCAATATTGACAAAACATTAATCTTCCAACATTAGTATGTTCCGAGATATAGGACCTCGAAAAACGCTCTCACTGACTGACTGACTGACTGACAGATCATCAAAACCTTTTGGGTACTTCTCATTGACCTACAAGCTTGAAATTTAGTACATAGATCTTCCATAACAAACACTCAAAGGAATAATTATCAAAGTTTGAAATTCTACACCTTAAAGGGGTTGTATTGAAAAAAAAGAACATTACGAAATAAGTACGTAGGATAGAACATACGTAAGTATACGTTTCATTAGCTTCTAAATCGCAATGAATATTGATGAAAAAACAACAATCAACAGAAATCGATGAAATCCCAACAAAAACATCCTGCAAACAGTAGCCAATTTCTCTATCGCCGTAAAAGGTTGTGAGATCAAACAAAATACGGCCAAGTTCGTTAGCTTAGAAATACCTCTTGCAATACTAAAAAAGGCGTTTGTAAAAATTAGTTTAAAAGAACGCTATTTAACTTTTAAAGAGTTACATGGACGGCTAAATTATTACAACTTGGCCGTTACTTTTTAAACCAATGGGCATAAAAGGTATTAGGTAGCGGCCAAGTTTAAATAATTTAGCACTACATGTAAATGTTTAAAAATTAAATAGCGTTGTTTTAAACTAATTTTTACAAGTATTGCAAGAGGTGATTCTAAGCTAAAGCACTTCGTCGTATTTTGTTTGATACAGCGGCAGACAAACGAAAGTTTAAATAGTGACATTACCCGATCATCGACACAGTTTTTATTGACAGTTAATTTATATATATATATATATCTATATCTGTTACGTTCAATGCAGATTGGTGATTGTTAGTACTCGTTGAAACTATTGAAAATCATATTTTCTGTATCTATGTGTAACATTAATGTCCACGCAAAAAGTAATTGTATTTTCGTTATTTTTATTATCGGAGAGAGAGAGAAATAGGTATTTCATGATTGAAACGAGGTAGTTGAAAATTCAAGTATTGTATTTTATGTTTAACGTTATTTCGATTCAATAACAATAAAATGAAACAATAAATTAACAATGTGTGATGGTACACATACTATGCCATTCCCAAACTTGGCTTTTGACGTTAACTTTTAGTACCAAATTTTTATTATTACCCCGTTTTGCATGAAGCATCGAAATACGAAACATTGTCGCAAATTTCCACAACAATTTCTGATACGTCATATTTATTTTATTTCATGATAATATTAAACGCGTTTATTAACGTTACATTTTTCACGAGATAAAACTGTCGCGATGATTGCGGTGAAGAACAAGCAGTTGACGTATGGTCAACAAAATATTACGAGTACCTTATAAATAAGGGAAAAAAGTAATACATTGAATAATACTTGATGAAATTAATTTTTTATCTAATTCTGAAAAAATTATTATTTATAGAATGGTTGAATCTTTATTCTTCCATGAAAAAGCGAACTTAATGTTGCGATTAATGCGATTTGTAAATTTTACACGATAGCATATAATAGAAGATTAACTGGCAGGTGGCCAATACTATTTCGCCGGACCAGCGACTGTCCCATTCTACCAGTCTGATTAACAACGTGTCTGTCCAATTTGTCCAGTCATGAATAACCTCATTCTACCACATTCTGCAACCCCTCTCCTATTCTACTTGTTAAGACAAGTGAAGCTGGAGGTGTGCGCCTTATTCCTCTGTCCGAGCAGCAGCGACTGGCTTCCTCTACTTGTCTGGCAAAACTTGTGTCCTGTTCCAGTTGCCTGGACGCGAAATGGTCTTATTTTACGTGTCTCCGCGGGAACTATAACTATTGTTAAGGCTCTTGACCCGGTTCCTAATATTCTAATACCGTGTCACATTGTAAGCCCCTATTTTCCCTTTATGTAAATAAATTCCAAGTATTGGAATGGACATTGAAATATAACTTACCCCACTTGAACAGACTCTGTTACCGAGTGTTCCACCAAGTTTTTTTCGACTAGTGAAAAATCCCGTATTATCAAGAAATAAAAACGAGTTTACTCCCTTAACTCTCATCCACGCGACGCACGGTGGTCCAAATTGTAAAATCGTGACCCATTTGGTTATAACTTTTGCTCCAGTAGAGATATTGCAATGAAATTTTCACTAAAAATATTTTTAAAATAATTAGTTTTAACTATAGGTAATTAAATTTTTTTTGCATTTGTTAAAAATAATTTTTTATTAATTTTCATCGATATTTAATACCTAAAATATAAATTCGAGAAATCTTGTTGCAATCAACACATACTAAACTTACCGAAGAAGCAAAAATGCATCACAAGTGTGTCAAAGATATTTTTTTATAAAATTTTATAATAATTATAATTTTTTATTGGCAAATCATGAACCACGTTCGCATAACTTTTAAATCTTAAAAGATATAGGCATGAAACTTGAAATGAGTAATGTGGAAATGTTAATGACTACGGATAGGTTAACTTATAATCATAAATTATGTCAATAATGTTATTGTTAATTTTGTAATTATAATAATGTAAACAAACAAAATGATACAAAAACTTAACAACTTTTTTGAA
The DNA here is from genome assembly GCA_028455595.1 of Lasioglossum vierecki. Classification (NCBI taxonomy): domain Eukaryota; kingdom Metazoa; phylum Arthropoda; class Insecta; order Hymenoptera; family Halictidae; genus Lasioglossum; species Lasioglossum vierecki. The sequence goes on along the minus strand of CM052335.1, from coordinate 2,527,443 downwards.
CATCTAAAACGTAACAATGCTGTGAATATCTCGCTATGAAGGTTGCTCAAATGATTCTGAGACGTCCAAATGCGAACAGAGAGTTCAAAACTGCATATCTGTACTATAGTATAAACATATGAAGTGCCTGTAACCTAAATAGTTTCCTAACGAGTTGAACACACTCGTTGCTGATTTGTTCGTGTCATTCCTGGTAGAGTTTCGTCCATTCCGCGCGCGGGATTAATGCTTTCAAATAATAATAATTTATCCTCGGGAGCAATTGGAGGAAGAAAATTTTGTGGGATGTTGTAAGGGAAGAAATGCCGAAAATTTTCCGATATGGTAGAAAGCTGAACTCTGCTGGACTTGAAAGATACCCTCTATCAATTAAAGACAATCATAAGAATTTTTCATCATTTTTTCAGTTCTATTTTATTAATCTATTATACAGAGTAATTACTAATTTAAGGTATGATTAAAATATTAAATGGAATCGCCAAGGTTCTTAGAAGAATAAAGGCAATTTAATTGGAAACATCATTTCTAGAATACTCGACTTTGAGATTCGTTCTCTCGGAAACTTTTTATTCAATTTCATTAATATTTTATTTTTCAGATATATGGAGATTAAGGAACAAGAATTCGTTAAGTAGAAGTCGATGTCTAAAAGTTTGGCCAAATGGTCACGATTTTCCTCAAAATTCGTATAAAAAATTGTCCGTATGGATGAGATTTAATAGGTCAACTGAAAATTATTATGAACCAAAGTATTCCCAAAGGTTTGGCACGTAACTATTTTCAACTTTTCTTATTATTTGTCGATCGTATGTTTAAACAAAGTTTATGTTTTTGACGCACCGGTTCGATCGCTTTAATTGAAAGTAATTTTACAATATATTAATTTCGACGTTTTGGTCTTTGTTTAGTCCCTTTTCAGGAAAATAATGATTGCGTCTGTGAATTATTAAAACAACATCAAAGTAATATTTTGTTAAGGAAAACATGTTAATCACATTTTTTAAATATGTCAACGTACTTGCTTATTGAAGTAACTTTAAGAATTATAGAAGAACAATGCCACATAATGCGTTCATGTCTTACTTGAAAGATATTAAGACGAACAGTGAAACTCTCCGAAGTCAGGAATCAGATAATCGATATTCCAAACCAATCGATATTCGGCGGTTATTTCAAAACTTGAAAAGTCAATCCCTAACCACATTTAACTGTCTGTATACCATGTTGTCATGGTAATTTAGATTAACATTCGAAATTCGCTTAATAAAAGATAGCAAACATTTCCATTTAAAGAGACTGGATTTTGACCTTGTGGTATAATCAAGATTAATGTAATTGTTTAGAAATTTTCATTATTGAAACCATTACTGGTTCTGTAATGTTGCGTAATATTCATGAATCTTTAGTGTTTCATATCTAATATATACGCTAGGATATTTAATCATATGAATTGTTTCCAACAATATCCTTTGATTTAAATCTGTCTCTTTGTCAATTATCTTTGCATTTTGAAAATCAAACGTGTGATCGAATTCAATCGAATGTTTTTTCACAGCAGTGTGCTGTGTTGGATCTAAGAAGATGCTACGCTTGTGTTCTCTGATGCGTGTTTCAAAGTGTCTCGACGTTTTTTCGATGTAAACTTGGTTACAGCCATTACAAGGAATAGAATAAACGATAGTTGAATTTTTTGAAAGTAGTACTGTATGGTTTGACTGGTGGAAAATTTTTTTAAGTAATATGGTATGTCGAAAATTGTGTGCATACCTGCTTTTCTAAAGATCCTTTTGATATCTATGGAAATGTTTTAAATGTAGGGAAGAACTACGGTGTATTTCCAATTAGTTGGTCCCCTTTCCATAAGTTTTTCCTCTTTTCTTTTTTCAACGGCAAGAGGGTGATATATTTCATAAATATGTTTTTTAATTACGTTAGATGTGAAATTAACCGGGTATCTATTGCGCTTTAATATATCTTTAATTCATAATAAATTCTTGGATCTGAATTCTGGATCTGACAATAGGATTGCACGGTCATTCAAACCTTTAATAAGACCCACTTTATGTTGTATAGGAAGAATGAGTAAAAATTCACATATCTACCTGACCAACTAGGTAGGTTTATGATACCAGTTTGTTTTTAATTTTTTCCCTGCTTTGTTTACATTGATGTCCAAGAAGTTAAGGCATGAATTGTTTTCAAATTCATGTGTGAACTGTACAAATCAAGGTCCAAACACAATTGTTATCATCAAGAGAAAATTGTGTTACCGAGAAGTAATTCATACACCGAAGAAATAAAAGAGCTTATATTCGGAACTGAAGAAATAAATCGTCATTTTCGTGATAATATCAGAATTTACAACAATCTGTTTGCATTCGCTTCTTTTAACGTACAGAACATGGAACTAAAAGGAAACGGACCTTATTCTATGCGAATATTATTGGCCTATATGTTAGTCGTGAATATTATTCCCGACTAAATTATTGGCCTATTTCGAGTTGTCGGCCTATCGATCAAGCTGGATGCCTTAGCAAGGACGAAGCCAACGATGAAATACTGAATTTACAATACCGCGGAATATCTGTCTTCTTTGACTCCATCTGGATTGCCACCAGCTGAGTTGAACTTGAAAGTTGGATGTATCGTCATGCTGCTCAGAAATCTTTGCATTTCTGACGGCCTCTGCAACGACCTCTACCTGGTTGGTTGTTCAAAAAATCAATCGGAATATTTTGATGTGTGAGATTCTAACTGGAGATAGAAAAGGTGATATAGTGTCCATTCCAAAAATCACAGTGGATACCAGAAGTGATTTGGAAATGTCGTTTGTGTTGAAAAGAACCCAGTTTCCAGTTCACACATGGACAGCTGTACGTTGCCTTTTCCAAATCTTGGTCGATGGGGTGGGTGGTATCAGAATCGAATGTAATCTGGCGGATAAGAAAATAAAGAACATTGTTTTTGATGAAGCTTTGAATTAGAGTGAATCAATTTAGATGTAATTTGAATTGATAATACAAAAAAAATTTACATTCATTTTTTATTTTTATTTTCATAATTGCATTCCAGAATTCATAGTTCCATCATACCATGTGTATGAGCAGCAAAACCACGAGGCGCTGCGGGGGTTGGCGAGCGGAGCGAGCAGAAAACTAATTAAGGAGGTAGTTTTGAAATACAGATTTCAAATTTTTTGAAGAACCCATTCCAGTTCCAAAAATATGTTTGCAATGTTCCATTGAATGTGAACACATTGGCTTCAAGTACTAACTTGACAGCTTGAAGAAATTCGCTTTGTTTGATGGAGGTATGTTCTTTTATTGCATCCCAAGGGTAGTCTAACACTTGTAACGCTAAATTTGTTGATGTGTTGGTGAAAAGTGCTGTGACGTCAAGTGAGACTAACAACGATGTTGTTTTAATAATTCATAGACGCAATCATTATTTTCTTGAAAAGGGTCTAAACAAAGGCCGAAACGTCGAAATTAATATATTGCAAAATTGCTTTCAATTAAAGTGATCGAACCGGTGCGCCGAAAACATCAACTTTATTTAAACATACGATCAACAAATAATAAGAAAAGTTGAAAATATTTACGAGCCAAATCTTTGGGAATACTTTGGTTCATAATAATTTTCAGTTGACCTATTAACCCTCATCCATACGGACAATTTTTTATACGAATTTTAAATAGGCTCCACGTTGCACAGTGATCCAAATTGGAAAATCGTGACCATATGGCCAAACTTTTAGATATCGACTTCTACTTAACGAATTCTTGTTCCTGAATCTCCATATATCTGGAAAAATAAAATATTAATGAAATTGAATGAAAAGTTTCAGAGAGAACGAATCTCAAAGTCGAGCATTCTAGAAATGATGTCTCTAATGAAATTGCCTTTATTGTTCTAAGAACCTTGGCAATTCCATTTAATATTTTGATTGGAGGTTTGTTTCTCGATAAAAAGTATTTTTCAACGATGAGAAATCATACCTTAAATTAATAATTCCTCTGTAGAATAGATTAATAAATTAGAACTGAAATTAATATATTACAAAATTGCTTTCAACTAAAGCGATCGAACCGGTGCGCCAAAAACATCAGCGTTGTTTGTAAATATTTTTGCTCGACGTGAATCGGACATTTTTAATCGGACGAACACACTAAGTGCGTCTAAACAGAAATGTTCGTCGGCGGCAATTCAATTTGAAAAGAAATAGGTAGCACACCAGCCGTGAACGTGGTTGCGAGGCGTGAACGTGTGAAACAGTTGCGGGTCAGGCTGCGGCAGTTTTCTTCGCGTTATTATGTATGCAAACAGCCGCTCGGAAGAGGGTAAAAGTGCTCGGTAAGAGAATGAAAATAGTGGTGAAACAGTGTGTCGGGGTGGGTGATTTTTTTCGCAACGAGTTCGGGCGCAGGATGAACGGTCGAAAACGTCGACAAGCAACCTGGACAGCCACCGGCGCGGCGTGACAAGCGAGCCGAGCGCGGCGCACTCGAAACTCGTCGTTTTGACGACCACCGTCGCACGAGAACGTTCTGCTCGGTTCGCCGGTGTGTTGAGCACCTCGTCGACATTACATTGCAAATGCACATTATCTGCATAATAATCCGCAGCCCGCTTCACGCTGTCGTGAAGGCAGCAACGTTGCCCGCACGGTTCGCGAAACACGCGGATCCCTGATTATCAGTTCCGTTAAATTGTACGAAATTGAAATCAAAAGTTTCCGCCCAGCGATTCTATCCACGGGGTCAGTGTTGCTAGTTTCGCCAATTCGAGATTCGTCCAACACAATGGTATTTCGTAAAATATTCTCCCGGAAGCGTTTAATGACTAAACTACGGAAGTTCATGCAATCTGCAATTTCTCTAGAGGAATTTTAAGAAAGTGTAATTGTAAAGTATGAAGGTAGTTAGTTTTTATTTTCGCACAGCGAACACGAGTTCAAGAATGAATCGTGAGGGCCTCGTCTCGGTATTATGTTGAAACACCCCTTCCCTAGTATTTCTTTTGTTTCTATTATATTTGCGATACCAACTCCGCCGGTTTCGCCAGTGGCCTACCGGCTCTGCGATGACCTTGTGTCTTCCCGTGTATGATCGTTCATTATAATCAGGTACCTAGTCCTGTGCTGCATAGTGGTCTAAAGGATGACCTTGTGTCTTCCCTCGCACTATGGGCTTATCATGAACTCAGGTACCGAGCCCTGTGTTGTCTGGCGTACAGTGGTCCGAATCGAAAAATTTAGGGACATTCGACCAAAAAGTCGACTTTTCGAAATTGCAAACTAATGAATTTGTATTGCTTTTTTTGGCGTTTTAGGTCACATGCAGCTTGTAGGTTATTAGTGACCACAGTTGAGTTGTCTAGTGGGGTCAGCCGTGTTTAGAGCAATTGGTATACTTCAATGTCTTTTAAAAACTTTAGGACATTTTTGCAGGATTCCATTTCTCCTAAGATTGTCAGTGAGTTTTGTAGCTTATATTGAGTCCTCTTCGCATTGTATTTGTGGCAATTTGTTAAAATGTGTTCAATGGTATTTTGTACATTACAGGTGTTGCAGAAATTTGGTTCGGTTTTTGTGATCAGATATGAGTGTGTCCAGTTCGAGTGTCCTATTCTTAATCGGGTTATTTTAACTTGGTCTTTTCTATTTAGTAGTATCGCCGGGTTGAAGTCACTTATGTTATTTCGAACTTTGTGTAGCTTGGTTGGTCTGCTATTTTTCCATTCTTCGTTCCACATTTCCGTTAGTGCCTTTGTGCAGTACTTTTGGAAGTCTTGATGAGTTGTCTACTCATATTCCATTATATTTGTGCTAGAGCTAGAGCTAGCCAGCTTTGCTGCTGTGTCGGCTTTTTCATTGCCTTCAATACCAATATGAGAGGGGATCCAGGAATATAAAACTTCTCTTTTGTCTCGTTTAAGGGTTTCATTTAATTCGATAATATTTCGGATTATTGTGTTATTTGTTTCCAAATTTTTTATAGCGAGTAGGGTGCTTTTGGAATCAGTTAAAATGATGAATTTTTTGTGCGTTGTTACTTCTATGTACTTCAGGGCTTGAAGAACTTCTAGTGCCTCACTGGTGAATACTGTGAGTGTTTCCGGGATCCTGAATAGGAGCTCATGTCCAGGAGTGCATACCGCACATCCGGTCCCCTGTCCTGATTTTTAGGCATCAGTGAAAATTTGCGTATGGTGTGGGTATTCATTAGATAACTCAGTATATAGAATTTTGAGAACGTTTGGGTTAGTGTTTTTGTCTGCTTCCAGAATTTTATTGAGTATGCATGGAGGATCTATTGTCCATGGTGGAATTTGGTACTGTGCTTTCGGTATAATTTTTAGTGTGTCGATGTTTTGTTCTTGTAGGTATGTTGTAATTCTACTATTTATCGGTTCCGATAGTTTGGGTTTTCCCTTAAATTCATTAAAGTGGGTGGTATTTGTTAATTGATCGTAAATAGGGTTTGAAGGCGTTGATAATCTGGTTGCAGCGTACGACAAGCACAGTTGCTTTCTTCGAGTTTCTAGTGGTGTCAACCCGGCTTCGCATAGAATTGCAGTAACCGGACTCGTTCGGTACGCTCCAGTGGCTATTCTAGCTCCGACATTATGTACAGGTGCTAATAATTTTAGAGCGCGTGGTTTTGCAGATTCATAGATGATTGACCCATAATCAAGTTTAGACAGGACTAAAGCCTTGTATGAATTTATCAGAACTTGGAATTCAGCTCCCCAGTTTTTCGAAGCGATAACCTTCAGTATATTTAATCTATTGATACATTCTTGTTTGAGTTTTTTAAGGAATGGAGTCCAAGTGTATTTTTTATCATAAGTTAGACCGAGAATTTTTGGGGTGTTTGTCATCATGAGTTGGTGATGGCCTAAGTATAGCTGCATTTGGTGATTTTGTGTTTTCCTCTGTTTTGAGAAAATTGTGACGGTGGTTTTATTTTTTGAGAATTTAAATCCTGTTTGTAGGGCGAATTTTTGAAGTCTATCTAAATTTTCTTGAAGGATTTGTTGGCTTGTGTTTAAATTTTTTCCGGTTATGAAGGTACAGTCGTCAGCGAATATGGTGTACTTCACTGGTTTAGAGAAGACTTCGGCCATATCATTTATCGCAATCAAGAATAGAATTACGCTTAGTACAGATTCTTGCGGTACCCCATTTGAGATTTCAACTTTCTTGGATAAATTGTATATAAATTGTATCATGCTTCCACTTATGTTCCACTTTTTGAGTTGTTGTATTATTCGGTGCCTCGAAAGCATGTCATAAGCCTTCTCAATGTCCAAACATATTGCTATTAGGTGCTGTTTTTAAGGAAGGTTTCACAAATGTTTATATCTAACATTGCAAGATTGTCCATTGTCGAACGATTCTGTCTGAATCCATTTTGATTTTGTTCTAGTAGGCTATTGGATTCCAGGTACCATATCAGTCTTTTGCAGATTACTTTCTCTAGCAATTTGCATAGGCAACATGTCAGTGCGATGGGTCTGTAGCTGTCGATTTAAAATTTGTTTTTTCCAGGTTTTAAGATGGGGACCACTATTGCTTCTTGCCATTTGGTAGGGAAAACACCATTGATCCATATACAGTTATAGATATCTAGTAAATAATTTATTCCAGTTTCTGGTAATTGTTGGATAAAGATATTTGAAATGTTGTCGGGTCCTGGGTTGGAGTTTTTAACAGATTTTAGTGCCGATTGTAATTCGGTAGGCAGGATTTTCATGTTGAGGGGGTGATTGTTTGTCTGAAGGAAGTTGTGTTCGTGTCTTGAATTTTCTGCAACACTGGCTTTAATTTTGAGAAAGTATGGGTTGAAATTTTCATTGCTCGAATTTTTCGCAAAAGTAGTAGCTAGGAGGTTGGCGATTTCTGTAGCGTCTGTGATAATTGAATTATCAGAGATTTTGATTGCAGTGATTTGGGAACTTACTTTCTGTCCATTCATTTTCTTCAGTTTATTCCATATTTGTTCACAAGGAGTGTTTTTTGTTAAGGATGCGATGTAATTTAGCCACGAGTTTCTTTTTGCTTGTTTATGGATTTTTCTTGCTTTGGCCCTTGCCCGCCTAAACTCTATTAAATTGAAATCAGTTTTATGTTTTTTGTATACATTGAAAGCATGTTTTTTTTTCCTTTATTGCATTTTGACATTCGTCATTCCACCATGGGAGATTTTTCTTTTCTTTATTATTAGATGTTTTGGATATGGCTTTTGTGGCAGCATGTATAATTAATTCTTCAAACTCTTTTATTATTTGGTTTATTTCCGAACAGTTTGAAGCATTAGGCGTTTGTAATGATGGAAGGTTTTGGTCTACTTCGTGGCGGTATAGCGGCCAATCCGCTTTTTTGAATTTCCATCTAGGTTGGAATATGTGGTTATCAGCATTATTGTCTGTTAGTTCAATGGTGATGGGGAAGTGATCACTGTTATATAACTCGGTTAAAATTTCGTATTCAATACTATTAAAGATGTTGGGACTGCAGAAGGTGAGGTCTATTGAACTGAAAGAGCCACTCGACAAGTTGAAATGGGTGGGTTCGGATCTATTCAACAGGGTGATTTCTGATTTGAGTATTATATTTTCGATTAGTTTTCCTCTAGCGTCTGTGTTTGCGGATCCCACATTATATTTTTACTATTAAAATCTCCCATTAATAAGAAAGGTTTGGGGAGTTGCTCTATAATATTGATTAGATCGGCTTCTTGAAGTTGGTAGTTATTTGGGATGTAAACGTTGCATATACATATTTCTTTTTGGTGTAGAATGATGGAAACCGCAATTGCTTCAATATTAGTATTTAGCGGTATTTCTGTGTAGTTTAGGCTTTGTTTCATGTAGATTGCTACTCCGCCGCTCGCGATCAAGGCATTACTTCTATTTTTTTTTTAACTACGTTGAAACCTTTAATATTGATAGATTCATTTGCTTTGAAGTTGGTTTCCTGCAGACATAAAACGCATGGTCGATGATCTTGAAGCAATTTTTGTAGGAATTCAAAGCGTGCTTTTAAACTATTTACATTCCATTGTATAATCTTCTTTAGCATTCGTTCTATTGAAGTAGTAATTTATTTTGTTTGATGTTTAACTGGTGTGTTCGTCTTCGGAACACTGGGGAGTGTCTGAACATTCCGAGGGAGCTAGTGAGCTCATTGAGAGATCAGCCTTTGTAGATTTAACTAGTTTTTTCGTGATTCTAGTGAATTTGTTTTTGATACAACGGTCTTTAAGGTAAGGGTATAGTTCTTTCATAAAGTTTGCTAGAGCTTCTAAGTCGTCTGTATATTCTGCTGCAATTTCTCTAGTGTTGGGAGATCCATGTGTGTTTTCAAGAAGGGTTTTAAGCTGGTGGAAGTTTAAAATTTTTCTAGGTTCTTCTAGTATGAGTTTAACTGGTTGTAACATGTCATCTATGCTTTTATCGCTCTTTATTACAATGTTTGGTTTTTTCTTTGGCTGTTCACATTTTGATTCAGTCTCCAGGATTTGTTGAAGACTGATTGTTTTTTCGCTGGCGTGGTTTATATGGTTGGTGTCTTCTGTGGCAAGGCTTGAATCGTCAGTCGTTTCGGATCTTGTACGTTTTAAGGCTCTAATCAATGGCTCTCTGTCCATGGTTTCTATTGTTTTATTATCGCTAAGGTTTTCTGACTCCTTTGTCGGGTCTGTACTGTCAGTATTAGTTACTATTGGATCTATTTTGGGGACTTGGGGTTTTGTAAACGCATTTATTTGAAGTGATTTAGAAGGCGAGGGTTGATTTTCATCGGTTTTGCAATTTTTTGCGACGTGGCCTTCTTTATTACTTATGAAGCATTTTAATGTATCGGTGGAGGGATAGATGTAGTATGTAGTTTGTTCATGTCCAATTTCAATCGAGTCTGGAATTTTATGTGTGTCATCTGGATGGATATATAGTTGGCGGCGAAAACTAAGAATGTGCGCGAAACCATCTTCTGCCATGCCAGCTCTTAGGAATGAAACGGCTGATTCTCTTTTTACTCCAATTTTGTCTAGTATTTCTTCAATTGTTGAATGAGGGATTGTTGGACAAACATTTGAAAGTATTATTCGTTGAGATTTGCTAATTAACGGCCTTACGGCTAGATCGGTATCGTTGACTTTGATGTATTTGTATTTATCGGTCAGGTCATCCGCTATTTTCTTGCTCGCCAAGAATACACAAATTGTACCGTTGGATACTCTTGACATAAATCTGATATTTGCTGGGTTCGTAATTCTGCCTAGTGCATGAGCATAATCTTTTAGTTGGATTCCATCTTTGACTTCGATTATGATCGCTTGATCTTTTTTTGGGAAGCAGTCACTTTGTACTACTTTATTGTAGCTTCGTCGTGGTACGTTAGAATCATTATTACTAGTTTGGGGTACAAGATTTTCGTGGCCAGAAGCCATTTCGGTGAATAGATTGCACCGCGAAAGGCGTAGAGCTGGTTTAAGAAGTTGCTTTATAAAACAATTTGCTGGTATTCACTAATTTACAGTAACACGAACTATCGTGGATACGTATAAGATTGGATCGTCACTGTACGGCACTCGCGTTCACAGCACGCGCGGTGTTTACAAACACGTCCGCTCGCTAACACGGTTTCGATCGAACTCTTGTATTGCTTTGTAAGGATCTATGGACCTTGAAAATGAAGAAATTAATGAAATTGAATAAATATTTTAGTTACAATTCTTCAGTTCCGATTCTCTATTTTATAAATTTAACTATATATAGGGTTATTTGTTAATACACACATGTACATACACATAATACATACACATCATTCGTACTTTAACCCTATACAATGATCATTTAAAGTGGAAAGTTTGGAAAGTAGCATATTTCACCAGGCAGAATTGCTTAAGTTCTTTACGATGTCCTCATCGTTTCGTCCCATATTTTCTTTCAGATTTTTTTTTGTATGATAAATAGCATCTCTTCCCAATAAGAAATCATATATTTTTATTAATAATAGCTAATAATAATAGGTACGACTTTAGAAACCCCCCCCTTCCTTTCTTCATGTGACACACATCATTCTATTTGTTTTGACATGCTGAACACAAAATGTAAGTGTCATTTTTGGCTAAAATGAATAATTTTCGAGATATTCATGGAAAACTACAGTTACTACACATTGAATTTTGTGTATACGTGCACGTCCGTGCTGTGCGTGTGCGTCAGCACGATGCGACCGCTCGTCAACTGTTTCTACAAATATATTACTACGTTCGTTGAACGGTCTATATACCGCGAGAACTTTTTAAAACGTACGATGATGAAGAGTGAATACATATTATGATAATACCACAAACACCTACCCAGTGTTTCTGAGAAGAAGGTTCTCAGATTAAACAATATAAAATCAAGTGATATCACTACCAATTTGTTTAACTATCAAATGCAATAATATAATGAAAAATAATTATGTAAAGCTTCATATCTTACCGAAAATTCCTTAGTTAAGCGGAAAAGCCAATTGAATGGATTTAATTAGGCGGTCACGATTACGATAACCGTGGGCCCTACTTCGAAGGTTAAATTTGGGTTCCTTGGGTCATTTTAAGAAAAAAAGTTTATATATAACATGGTATCAATCGGCCTGGTTTAGCCGGTAAAATAGATTTATTCTTTTTTATAAACCTACAAATATCTCGGAGACTATGCGAGATATGGCAAAATACAGGGTGTTCGACTACAGGTGAGAGAAAATTTAAGGGGTGATTCTCGACGATAATATAAGACGAAACTGTAGAATAAAAAAAATTGCGATTTTTTTTCGTTAATTGGCTATTAACAATTAAAAATCCGCCTAAAATGCAGCAACATTTTCGACAGAGGTGTACGTTGCGTACGTCACATAGGCGCGCGACAGTCATGTATCAAGTGACAGTTGCATGTATACCTTGGTTCTTATTTGGAACCCCAACGAGGTGAAAATGTTTAATAAATAGCTGGACGACATTGAACCTACCTACTCGTTAAAATCCACAAGGGCATTTCTAATATCCGCCCTATGGAATTATCGAGTAGAAGGGGTCAATGCCCTTTTACTTTTACATTCTTCTCACAAAAATACACAAATCCTTATTCTGCACTACAATTTTTCATAAAACCGAACTTAAATACTGGAATAAACGCTCTAGCACTATTTACAATATCATACACACGCACTACGAGTTTACTGAGGAGATTGAGGAGAATGTAAAGAACTGGTAATCCTTTAATGTTGAAACACTGCACTTTATTTTGAAGTGAGACTCGCTCACAGAAGGAACGGACATCTTGAGGTCGTAAAAAATCGTTGTAACGAACAATAGATATTCGGCGATCACAGCCAGAATGAGAAAGAATCGCGATGTTCGCTGAAACAGGACACACATGAGTTGGCATAGCAACGCGCGATGTTTGCGCGGGCGTTCGCTGTAAATCGGCAGGAGTTTTCTGTTGTAGATCGGCATTTGTTTTATTATTGGGCTCAGGCATTGACCTCATCAGCTGTCTTGAATCAGTGTACATACGGATGCTGGCTTGTACGGACGATTCTTCTCGCACGCGTCGAAGATTTCCGTTTGCAGAAATCGCATGACCTCAAAGATATCCGTTCCGTCGGTGAATCGGTCCTCATGCGAGTCTCTCGTCGTAAATCAAGTTCAATAAAGTGCAGTGTTTCGAGACTATTCCTGGATTTTCGTATGCATGGTCGGGCCGGCCTCACGGCCGGCCCTCTACGACCCCACTGACGACCTAACCCAACCCATCCTATTCACATAATCTTCCCATTGTAGATGTTATCCAGAATTTGGTAAGATATGAAGCTTTACATAATTATTTTTCATTATATTATCGCATTTGATAGTTAAACAAATTGGTAGTGGTCTCACTTGATTTTATATTGTGTAATCTGAGAACCTTCTTTTCAGAAATACTGGGTGGGTGGGTGTGGTATTATCGTAATATGTATTCACTCTTCATCATCGTACGTTTTAAAAAGTTCTCGCGGTATATAGACCGTTCAACGAACGTAGTAATATATTTGTAGAAATAGTTGACAAGCGGTCGCATCGTGCTGACGCACACGCACAGCACGGACGTGCACGTATACACAAAATTCAATGTGTAGTAACATTAGTATCTCACGAATATCTCGAAAACTATTCATTTTAGCCAAAAATGACACGTACATTTTGTGTTCAGCGTGTCAAAATGAATAGAATGATGTGTGTCACATATCGAAAGGACGGGGGGGGGGGGGGTTCTAAAGTTCAGCCATCTTTTTGTCCCAAAACATCCCAGGCTCTAACAAAGAGGAATATTTTCGGTAAAACTTCCTTTAAATAACCGTATAAGAATCATTTTCGACATCGTCCGACTAACAACAATATAGTTGTTTAAAGCGGACAATGTCGTTCGCGTCGTGATGTGGCAAGGCAACCTAAGAACTCTTAAGATTGTAAAAAATTGTTTCTTTTTTAAGGAAAGCAACTGATTCAACAACTACATAAACATTTATAAAAATAACTAACAAATTAAACAAATAATATATTGTAACACGTATTATTCGAAAGAGATTATTTTATAATATTTTTTAGTTCAAACCTCATTTCAATATCTCAAACGGTTCAAAAGTTGTGCACCATACACAATGTCCCTAAATTTTTCGATCCCGCCCACTGTCTGGCGGCCTAGGGAGACCTTTGGCGGAGACGATTGGAGACCTTAACGACCACTCGGCTACCTGCACGCGCCCAGCTAACACCGTTAAAAGTTACCATTAAATGACATTCTTTCTCGAACCAGGCATGCCGGTTTTTCACACGTCTTTTAATGACAATTACAATATTTCTACAATATACGGTATTTCTTACAATAATCTCGCAAAACTCCAAATATTGCCACCTCCTCTCTTGATTTGCCTTCGAATAAACCTTCGAACAAACATTAAGAAAAATGTGGGTTCCAATTAAAAAGTGATCAAATTTCAAACGAGACACCCTGTATAATCGAACCCAAATCGTCGACAAAATCGAAAGGATTTTCCGTCAGCCCTCTCAGATTCTCGAGCCGCACGCTCGCTGTGCGTGCCAACAGGTCTCTGTTGTACACCAAGATCAATATCCGGATGATATCGCGGGGGAATTGGGGGAGGAGAAAGGGGCGGGGGCGCCATATCGAAACGAAATTGCGAACGAGCTCACGTTAGCGAATTCGGATTTTACGTTACAATAAATTGATAACGAAAAAGGCGGGCTTGTACGGATCGTTGCACAACCGCGATTACGTAAGCAAGCCGCGGGACCAGGAAGCGGCGCACGGAAGAATGTAATTGGCATACTTTGATAATAATCGTCTCGCTTCGCTCGCCCCGTGAATACCATTAAGCCATTAAATTGATGAATAAGCCAGCCATCATTCGTCCTAGCCTGTGATCGATTCGATCCGCCACCTGAATTACAGTCATCCCCGAATCTAAGTTAACGATCGCCTAATTGCGTGAATACAATTAGAGTGTGGATTTCCCGTATTTCTGGCAAACAAATTGATTTTTTATTCCGGTAGACGATTTTTAATGTTTTTAGCCAGTTCGTTGCGTCTCTTCTCCGTAAAAGCTTTGAATGAATAAAAACAAGTCGAAACTTCATATTTTATACTTCAATTAAATTGATAGCGTGTGTGCTACGCTTTTATCACAGCTTTAACGTGGTCTGACCTGATTAATTTGTTAATAACATTGAAAGAGTTACTTGAAACGACCTCAAGACTTACCCCTTTTCAAGGAAGAAACATCTGATGTTTTGATTTTTTATGGAACCTGTGATCGCCGATATCATAAACTAATTTCTATTAATTCGTACGATCGACAAAACGGAATATAAATAGTAGTGGAGGTGCTTATCTCGCGGCAAGGTGAGGACAATGAAATTGTTGTAACGCCTGTTATCTTCTCGCGTTTGACACTTTCGCGTAAGCCCACCCCGGTTTAATAAGAAGTTAATGCCATTTTTCCTTACAAAGAAGCTGTTACGGTGCAAACAAAAACGCGAAATTCGCCACACAGGAAAAAGGATTGAGCGAACCGGGCGGACACAGGCTTCGGGTGGTTGGTGACTGTGTAGCGTTTTCAGTGGAATAAGGAAGAGGACAATTTGTCGAGTCGTTTAACAGAGGCGTATAAACGTTCGCCGGCACTCCGCCCTCATTATTATTCCGCTCAACTATCTTGTAAAGCACGCACAATCATCTCAGCCTCGTCTTATTCCGCTTATTTACCCCTAAACTGACAACGGGCTAGCACTAATCCAACCACACTTCGCAAAATTACCTTTCTCTCGAGCTCGTTCCCCGACACGAATCCGCAGGCAATGATTTTGATTAAGCATCTCCGCCCTCACCCCCACCGTCGCCGCCGCCGCCGTCGCCGCTGCCACCGCCTCGTCCCCTCTGTTCTCGATGGCATTAAATCACCGCGAGCGCGCGGGAGAAAAACGAAGAAGATCCTAGGAGACCCGGCCTGTCTTCGTGAGAGAAGTTTCCCTGCTAAGAGAATAATGACAGTGTTGTCCGCGGAGAAAAAAGAAACTTGGGAAACCGCAGATCCTGGGAACTTCGACGGAATTTCAAGCCATACGAGGATACTTTATCATTCCACGTGTGTGCCATGATTTAAGGGGGTAAACAGGGTTGATGGTACAGCGGTTCATTAGATTGATCTCCTGCCGCGGGCAATAACGAATCACCGCTCCTAATTATGCTTCTCCACATTGAAGAACCTACTCGAAGCATCAGCTGCGAAGCAATCGAATTGGAACTCAGATTACGAAGAAGATAGCACTTTGCCCACACCTTTTTTTTAGAAAATATGTTTATTAGAATAGTTTTGTATATTATATTACATAAATCATTGGTGCCTTAATATACGTAATGAAAAACAACCAGTCGTTCTTGAATTTGAATCTAGTTGACTGTAGGCATACAGTGTTTCAAGATTAACATTATTATTCAATATTGAGATAAAAGCTGGTAAATAATAATAGGGTATTAATATGCGGTTCCCTCATTTTTTCCTGAGATCCTATATAACCTACGATTATAACTCCAAGCTGTAGTAACTACACAACAGCAGAGTTGGGCATTAATCGATCAAAATTTTAATCATGATTGATTGATTAATGTATACGATTAAATCGGCGATTAATTCAATCGATTTATGAAGTTAATCGTGAATCGTTGGTTAAACGAAGAAATCATCGAAAAACATCAGAGACTGATTTAATCAATTGTTGAAGTTAATCATCATACGGTCTATCCATAAATTGTAATATAGAGAATTGATAGTTAATCGTTAATCAATTATTCGATTGCCGATTAATAATCGTTAATCACAATTAACGACTAGAGTAGAAATTTAATCGTTAATTGCGATTAACGATTGAAGTAGAAATGTAGTCAATAGGCGATTATTTTTTTGCCCAACTCTGCACAACAGTGACATTAAAAACAAAATATTCCTTTTGCCAATACGATTTATCCCATACAAACTCGGAGCACATCCGTATCCGGAGTATCAAGATTTACGTTCCACCCGGTGTATCAACTCTTGACCCGAAACCTCTCGAAAAGTATCGAACTCCTTGTCCGGGTCTCTCGGCAAAAAAAGGCAACAAACGAAAAGACACAAACTTCCAGCTGAAGTAAGAGATCATATCGAGCCGGTCCGGGCGTCCTGAATATTTATGTTCCCGACTATCTGCCGTTGTCCATCGAAAAGTCAGCAAACCAGGGCCGGCGGCAGTGCAATCAGGAAATGCGTTTGATTCTGTCTCGTCTTATTGCCAGGGAGAAAATCGTCGGGACAAGCATATAGAAAGGTCCTTTGTGAAACCGCGAGTGACCCGGTGGTCCGTATTTGCCCGGAAACGAGAGAAAGGAGCATACGCGTCACCGTGTCCTCCGCCTCATTCTCCTCGACCTCCTCTTCGTCCTCCTCTTCGTCCTCCTCTTCGTACAATCCACCCTACGCCCTTGCCGACTCGTCTCGTACCGCCCTCTTATCCTCTTTTCTCTTTCCGCTTTACCTCCCAACCCCCTGCCGCTCCCTCCGCCCACGCCACCTCTCCCGGCGTTGTTCTCGTTTGCCCGCAAGAGGAAGAAACAAGAAAGGCAGTCAGCGGAAATATTTCGACGAATCCCCGGACGCATACGAGACGTTCTTTTCGCGAGAATTCCACTCCGAAACGTGTACTTTGTGGAGAGCCGTCCCCGGAACAGACAGAGAGAACGTTTACACGAGAACGCGGGACGACGCGACGCGTACAGGCGTCGACTACATCCACGGCATAATACCGGCGACATACGAGCGTGTCGCTTCTGTACGACTCTCTTGACACTCGCAAAGCTATGAAACGCCCGCTCGGACCGTCAGGACTCATCGTCCGGCACCGGATGCCTCTGGTTTGATACTTCGCGCGACACTCCCCCGCACGATACCAGCCTCGCTCGTTCGACATCCTTCGACATCCTTCTTCATTCGAGACATTTTCCGCCTTCTGAAATTCTGTAAACGCAAATTTACACTTCTTCGCTTTCACACGCGCTGCACAGTGGGCGAAAAAACGATCTTTGTGGCCAAAAATGTGCCTACAACTCAGGTTTCCACAGATTCAATTGAATTTTTTTTTAAATGTTCGTGAAGAACTATATTTTGATGACGTGCTGAGCAAAAATCGTTATCAAGAATCCTTATCTACGAAATTCACAGTGGGCCAGAAAGCAATCTTCGTGGCCAAAAATCTGCCTATAACTCAGTTTTCCACTGATTCAATTGAAATTTTTTTTAAAATGTTCGTGAAGGTCTATATTTTGATGACGTGCTGCGCAAAAATCGTTATCAAGAATCCTTATCTACAAAACTCAATAACTCGGATACTTTGTACGCCCATACCATAAATTTGCATGTCCCAGCTGAGTTGCCAACGCTTCTTAACCCTAAACCGCAAAATTTTAAACTGTAAATCTAAAATATAGACCTTCACAAACATTTTTAAAAAAATTTCAATTAAATCGGTGGAAAACTGAGTTGTAGGCAGATTTTTGGCCACAAAGATCGCTTTCTCGCCCACTGTGAATTTTGTAGATAAGGATTCTTGATAACGATTTTTGCGCAGCACGTCATCAAAATATAGACGTTCACGAACATTTAAAAAAAATTCAATTGAATCTGTGGAAAACTGAGTTGTAGGCACATTTTTGGCCACGAAGATCTCTTCCTCGCCCACTGTGCGCCGCACAAAATCATTATTTCAAAACTTAAAGACCACATTAAATAGGTCGTGTTGCATTCGTCTTGGCGTCAGCTATAACATTATTCAATAAAAAAATATATAGTTATAAATAAACAATCGAGGTGACCACAATTTTTTGTTTAAAAAAATAATTCTTTAAATTTTTTGTATTGAGATTTGTAGAATATAGATTACTGATTACTTTTTGTAGGGAACAATTTTTTGTCACACCACCGGAAACGTCTGAAAAATCTTGAATCTTGAATAATGAATAATAATTGAAAACTGGCTGTTTAGGCTTTCAAACATAAGTAATAAACTGGTAAAAGTTTATTGCGTTCAATGAAATAACAAAAATGTGTTAGTACTGTCAGATTTAAGAGTTACAAATATTTAAACAAGATTAAGTATTATATTTTACAAAGTTACTGACTATAATCAATTGATCATATGGATTTTCGGCTTATAATTGTGTTTATCTATTAACAAATAAAAATCTATATTATAATTTCCCTTACAGAAGGTAAAATACATGTTTTCATTAGCTCAGATTGGACTGAGAATTCATCTACTGAAAGCCAGCAATAAAACAAAATTTTTTTCATAAATATCGTTTTGCAATTTTTTGAATTAACATAATTACTATATTTATAATAATATCATGTTGAGATTACTTTCAATATAAATAAAAAGACCCACTTTGTTTCATGTCTCTATCATAAACAGAACAAAAGTCATTGAATTTCGTTCAAAAAACAGGCATTTCGTGACTGTACGCCGGCTTGATGAATCCGGAATTTTCTCGGAGCGTGTAAAAAAGATGTAGGGGAGAGTTACCAAAATATACAGAGGATTTTATGCATTTGTGACTAGATAAGTAGACGTAAATTAAAACGGTAAAAGCATTAGATGAATCTAAAAAATACTGTTACATTATTTTGAACCTGTTAAATGTCTATTTTTTTCCAGTTTGTTATAATTTAAGTAGAAAAATTTCGCTATCTACTTATAAATCTATATAAATAAAAGTTAAATGCTGTTCTTTGGTAAGCGCATCACGAAAAATTGGAAAGTTGCCCGGAAAAATGGAAAATTCGGGAAAAATTGACAGGGCTGTTTCCTATGGGATTTTGTATAAACTTAGAACCATAACTCACGATTCGAACGATAGATGTTCGTAATTAAAACGATCACAAACAAATTTATTGAAAGGACAGGACAACGTCTGTCGGATCAGCTAGTAGACAAATGAATGTAACTATCAGGGAAAGATCGTGCGAATATTAACGGTATACACGGTAGCATGGAAGGAAGATGAAAGCGAAGTTCGTTTGTATCGAGTGCAGGGTACACAGGGTCTTTCTGGAAAGTCGATCATGTCCTTCAATTAATCTCTCTGGTCCGTTGAAAGCAGAATGCAGAATTATGTTGACTCACCGAATAGAATCCTCGGGAATCCTGGCTGTATAGATAGAGGTTGTTACCACACGACTGCGATGGGATGGATGAAAAGCAGTGGCGTAGGCCAGGGTGATTTGCCGCCTAACTACGTGGTTGCTAACTACTGCTTAGCACAAGAGGATTCCTGAACTGCTAACTCTTGCCTTGTTGCGGCATTGAAACATTATCGGGTCCCGCGGAATGTCGTCTAATTTGCGTATTTAAGCTTGCACTTTCGTTACGCGAACGGACTTTAATTTCCTAATGCGTGGCCCGACCGTGCGGATTCATTTGCTACGCGGCGGAGAGAAGGAAAAAATGGGCAAACGTAATGGCGGCGGCGGAGATTGGAAAGTAATTGCAAAGAGACCCGGCTCCTTCAACAATTATAGAGATGTCTCCCCGTTAATCAAGGATCGCAAACGTATACGGAAAATAAATAAGCTCGCGTTTTTAATATCATCGACATTTTCATGCGAACACGAAATCATTAACTCCTCGAGTGTACCTTCAAAATGTACTTCGAAAATGCAATGATTTGGTGAAATTACATTTAATATTCATCTGTCGAAAGTGACTTATTCAAAATAAATACAGAAGGAAGCAAATTTTTATATGAACATAGTGTAATTGATGCAGAATATTCGTTTTTCTTATATCCTGCAGTTTCCATTTTCTTGAAACAAACTTCAGAAGCATCTCACACTCCGTAACAAAAATTCAATACAAAATTCCAAGGCATGCACCAACTGATTTATCTATTCAATGGAGTTACAGTATTTTATCCATAAATGTCCCAAAAGACTGACCTGTAAATGTCCCAAATCTATCCCTGCTACTGCGGGGGTACACCCCCCTGAGGGGCCAAGAAACTCGAGAGGCCTCAGTCACCGAGAAGTATGACATCATGCGGCTAGGGTATATCCGTGAGATCACCTAATCCGAATTTCTAACTTCTTTATTTTTCATTATTTTTTATGAAATTTCGATGGCCATATTTGTGGCATTTTTCTAATAAAAATCATACAAAAAATGATATAATTCCGATGATATTTACTTGTGTTATAGACAATTGAAGTTTCGGGTGCGAGAAACGACAGGTGCTGGCGAGCCTTTGAAGTGTGCCAGCGACTGCGACTCTCTGCGTCTCTTTCTTTCCCCTACGCTATCCTTTCTCGCACCCGAAACTTTAATTGTCTATTACACAAGTAAATATCATCGGAATTATAGCATATTTGGTATAATTTTTATTAGAAAAATGTCACAAATATGGCCATCGAAGTCCCATAAAAAAATAATGAACAATAAAGAAGTTGGAAAATTTGGATTAACTATGTTTACATTTCTCGGCGACCGAGGACTTTCGTTCTCGGCTGTCTTTTTCTACGTTCATAAATGTCTCTCGGCTAGGGACTTATACGGATAAAAAATACTGTATTACCAAAGTGGAATAGTTAACCGACGAAAGAACGTTACAACGTTACCAAATGCTCTCGAAACTGGCGATGAAATTTTAATTTTGACATGGTAAAGGACCTGTCACGATTCTGATTGGAACAGCAATCCCAGTGTTCCGGCGCGGTGACACGTACCGTTGGCACTGAAAGTCGATCGACAACCTCGAAGACCTATTAAAGTATGGATAGTTATTAGTTGCATATTTGTCAACGGGAATACCGGAGAGCTTACCGTATCCCAGGAGAACGTAAGACTCGGTTGAGGCAGCCGATCCTCATTTTAATGAGCCGTCAGTTTGGAGAAATTACGAAGACAAGCTAGTCTACTGCGGGAACGTTTAAAAGATCGACGGAATATGTGAGTTGAATTCGATTACGCACAAGTTTCAGGGCGTACGAGCCCCCCCCCCCCCCCCCACAACTAGTTACTACGAACGAATTCTGGCCCCGTCTCTTCTATCTGCAGAGTTTCTGACGAGAATCCAATTTTCTCGAAACAGTAGCCGTAGGCTGCGGCGCCGCGCCGTACACCTTATCATGGCATTAAATATTTCAAAGTATCCCGAAAAAAGAAAAGCGGCGGAAACGATGTCACCGTCGATATGGCGAATTCATGAGACAGAAGCACGGTTAAAAATTCGATTCGATTAATTGCTGAACGTACGGTTCGTTTCGAATACAAATGACGGAACTGTGCCGATTGATTTATTGCTGCTTTGTAATCTCCCGAGCCGCATTTCCACGAATCTGTCGCTAATTTTTCGCAACCTGTATAATATTATCGCGTTCGCCTTTGTCCTATGAAGATCAAACAAATTGTATCGTTGCTTCTCTTTATTTTTCCCCGTACCGGGTCACATGGAACTTCGTTTACTCCATTACTCCATTGTATCGGATACAATAAAAACCTCATTAATCCGATCGCGGCAGATATATCTCACGAACTAATCTCTCCCCATCCCACGCACGTCCGACAAAATATCTCGCGACCGGACGTCGCTCATTTGTTCGCGAGATATACTAGCATTCAAAAATATTTGATCGGTTACGAATGCTCACTGTTTGAGGAGTGGTCCATAAATACCGGAGGACCAGTCAGATTTATAAATGTTATTTTATCACTTCTCGACGTTACTCGGTTCGAATGGATTTCAAAACACATCTCCGGAAATAATAAGCGGACCTAGCAAATGTTTATTTCTGAATCGCCATAATAATTCGATCAACCACCGCAGTATTCTCTCGCGAGTTTCAGACACGGTTCGCATCAACTACAAGACATCGGAATTGTTACGGTGAAATATGTGACTTCGTGAAGATCGGCGTATTTCATTTTCGCGAACCACTACTTAGACGTTTCAAGAACACAAAATGACTTTATTCAAAGGTTGAATAAAAAAAGAAAAAATAGAAAAATCACTGTTTTTAAAATGTATATCTGTTTACAGTTATTTATTGTAAACATACCATATATTCATGAACAATCGCCAGAAAAAAAACTGAACATAGCTTGACACAGAATGCGTTCCTTTCGTCATAATCTGACACGACTGTTTCGTGCGTTATAATTTCAAGTGCGCGTACATGAAAGGAAAACCGTATACAGGGTATTGTAAAGCGCAAAATTAAATAAATTGTATTGGATCATTTAGATCTTGGCTCCCTAGCGGCTTGTACAATTATTATTTATCGTATTTTATTACTTCAAAATGATCCGTTTCTTAAAACGCGAAATCAGAAAATTCTTATAACTTTAACTAAGGTTTTCTCAAAAAAAGCTAAAACATATCTTGGGATTTTTGCTAGAAAATATTCGCAGGACTATCCTTTATTGAATTCTACAAAAGTTTTCTGCTCGAACTTGCTCCTTTAATTTTTAAAATTATTTATTTAGGAAGACACCCGGAAGAAATATATCTTATTGGCCCTGCCCATGACCGTGCCTCTTCAAATTCTGAGGCAAATAAATGTTTAGAAAATTTAGATTCTGATAGCGTTGACTCTAGTGATGACTCGGATACAGATTAAATATAAGTATTATTTATTGTTACTAGAATTATTATGATTATCATCATTATTTATTATAAAATCGTACAAAAATAAACACGGTTACTAAACAATCGATTTTTAATTTTGACTTTCGTTTCACTCGTAATAATACATATATTCAATACCACCATAGGCGATACGCCAACTTTGGATGCTTATATATTGACAACAATTACTTTTTTGTAGTGTTTTGAAAATGTCTTAACCTCACCTATTAGAATACATGATCAAAAATATACATTAGCGTATGAAATTTTTAAAGTGACCTTCATAGAGCTTCTCAATGTAACGCGGAATATCAACGACTGCCTAATTGGGAAAGCCGTATGAGGCCCGCATAAGGAAACCCATGTTAGGGACACATTAGGTTTTCCCAAAGATTTATTTTTTTCAATACCCACAAATAAAAGACTCGCATTTTCTATTTAAAAAATAACTGTTTATTGGCAGACGTCATAAATGTTAGGATTGAATTGAAAAAATTCAAAACATGAAAAACAAAAATGTTGACTGCGGGACTCGAACCAGCGACCCGTACTGATTGCCAATATTTCTCGCTCGGCTCTCGACCACTTCGGTTGTTGTTCATAGGCAAACACCATCTCATTATGACTGCATGACAGTTTTTCAAATGCAATTTTCTCGAAAAGATTTTGAGAAGTGCGCGCTACTGCTTTGCTAAATACGTTTGGATAAGTCATCTTTAAATACTGCAAGTTAGGAGCAGCACCTGTTAGGATTTCCCAAACTAGGCATACGCTCGGCGATCCTCATTTCGACCACGTATGGCAACTATTGGGAATACCTAACTTAGGCGTCCACCATTCTTTCCTTATTAGGCCCATATATGTATGGCAACTGTTAAAAATGCCCAACTTAGGCGTATATCATTGTTTCCTCATTAGGCCCACATTCGTCTTTAGGCATGCCTAACTGAATTTCTAGTCATGTAGTCTTTGAGATATGGATTTTTGACCAAAACACAGGCATTCCAACGCACTGTGTGACGTGACGTAGCAGAGGTAACGGTCGACTAACTCGATACAGGATTTTTGGGATCTTATACGCTAAGGGATAATCTTATTTAGGGTACAAAGGTTTTGGGACTGTTTCATGATTCAAAGTATTGAGTGTTGAGTCAGTTGTGGACTTGGGTCTGTTGACATGTTGTGTGGGTCTTATCCAGCCGTGACAGAATCTCAGTACAGTAAATTCTTAAATACTGTTCAACAGGGGCAATCTGGGCAAACAGGTGATTTGTTTTTTCGATTTATGACTGTGTCTACTGCGCCGAGCGAGACTTCAATAGATAGCCGAACATAGAGAAAGACAGAATGAAATACGGATCGCGTGACAGTCAGTGGAGTGAGTAGGTACTAGACAACGTTTACGATGCCGACCCCGGACAGTATTTAAGATTTTACTATATCTCGAGGACCCTGGGAAGTACACGGTGGCCGTTCCTTTCCGTTTAGCAATTCCGTAGCTGCTTGTACCTTGATAACGCCGGGGCGCTGATAGGTGTCCAGCCTAAATCGGCCGGGAATATCGAATCGTTGGGACAGGTGTGTCGGTGTGTGTGTATCCGCGAGAGTACAGGGAAAAGAATGTGAAATTGATCGTTACGCCGGTACCGCAAATGCATTTAAGCGTTCGGCAGTGTTCAAGATCCCATTCGAAACGCCGTGTCAATATAAATGTAAATGTCATTGGTAGGTGCGCGAGTGCATACATTGACGGTCTCTGGAGGACGATTGCTCGCGGAGAATATTGCAGATGGCCGTATGGGACGTTCGCCGCAATTGAATTGCCCTTCGGATTGGAACGTATAGAAATGTGCACGGCCAGCGCACTTTGTTTCGCGTATCGATCGTTCACGACCATTGGGAACAACCGGGCATCCGCAGTGACCGTCGCGCGACGTCAAAGAGTGCTTCCATTTGATCCGCACCACTCCGCTCCACTCTGCTCCGCTCCACTCTGCTCCGCTCCGCTCTGATCCGCTCCGGTCCGAGCGGCCCGTTACCATTTCGTTACACGGCAGATTCGGCAATCGGCCGATGCGGCCCGGTCCCGGTGCCGCCGGTCACAATGCCGGCCACAGTTCCACGTCGACACGTTCCACAACCACCTCTTGTCCAGCTCCCCTGCGATAACTCGATATGCACGCCTCGGCGCGGCGCGATGCGGCGCGGCCCTAGTGATCCGCACACGCGGATTCCCCGCGCCGATGTACATTACGATGATTGAACGAATAAATCAAAAAGCTGTTACTTGTAGCCCCCGAACGGGAATTTTGGTCGCGCCGATCTTTCACGCCTTGTCGCTGTACAACCGATGTTGATTACCGTCCGTCGAATTATTTCGGTCCAGGCCAGCCGTCCCTCGACTGTCACCCACCGATTTTAAACGAGCCCGACCGGATTCAAGGGCTAAACGGATCGCCCGGACCCGTTGTACGACACGATGCTACTTAATGGACGGCAGCTGTTCAATCAGTCAGCGTGTACCTAGTTTATTAACACGCTCGATCCGGCGTCATTTGTTTCGCTAACTGGTCCGCGATCGGACACCTTGCTATCCTTTCGATATCACGTGATTCCCATCAATATTCCGGATATACTCTTTGCACCAGATTGTCTTCTCGTGCTCTTCGACACATCGCACAGTGCGGCATACAATGGACAAAAATTAAAATAAGCATAGTTCCATTCTAATCTAATTGTTTAACAAAATCATAAGTCATTAAGTAAGGAATGTATATGCAAAAAGTATTATACAAGAAATTCAATAGGAGATCAGTAACAGCCAAGAGTTTATTGTTGTATAAATACTAAAAAGTTAGATTACTTGTGCCCTAATTGTTCTTTTAGGCTCGTTTTTGTTTTAAACTGTTTCTTACAACTTAGCTAAGGAGAATTTGACCAGAGATATGCACAATTTTAACTGGCAATTTAGGAATTGCGTTTTTTCCTTAAAATGCATTTTACAAAAAAACGGTTCAAAACATCCTATAATTTTGGCTGTTCCGTATCAACATGATGTTGTAGCATATTGCTATATAATTTTTTTCTGCGATAAATTGCAAGACTCGATGTTATTTAATTTTTGTTGGAGAAATGCATTCGGAATCGCGATTTGGTTGAAGTAAATAATTATGCATTATAGTGATATAATTAAATTTAACCATATAATTAAAAAATATTTACAACAAAAGTTGTACAGTATACAGTTGACAACAAATTGCAATAACAACTAATCATAAAAAACTCTTTATTACAAAAAATTACAATAAATTTTTTTACTAATGGAACCTTATATTTTTGGTGCATTAATCGATGCATTTTTGTATTCCCTTTAAAAAATTATTAAGGTACTTAGGTCAAAAATAGATTAGTTTAGAAGTTATGATTTTTGTCTCGAATGTCCATTTACATTCCGCACTGTGCATCGTCGTGTTGGGACATCTCGAAAATTTAGTGAACATTTATTTACATACAGTTTTTTTCAGATACTTTTGCACTCTGCATTGGTGGTCTGCTTTTTTTAACCAGGAGTGTCGTGTTAGGGTGCTTGTAAACATTCAAGATCAAGACAGTGGTCCAGAAAGACGATGTTTTTGGTAAATAAGAGATTATTTATTATTATTTATTTATTATAGACGGACAGAAGTCCTTTTGCATAAGTCTTTACAAAAAAAAGAAAGATACACGATTACTTGTCTAATAAGAAAGAAGGGACATGCACACAAAGACAAAGAAAAAACAAAATAATACTGGTACAATTGTTAGGTATTTCACGTTCCGGTACATAAAAATTGATTTGCGCCAGTAGAAAAGAACAAGCAATATGGTTAATAATTAAATTAAAAATAAAGTTCTGGTCTGATATTATTCTTCGAGCAGATAATGGTTCTAGGTTCATTGTAGTTATTATTGCGGAGTAATCATGATTAAAGAATGACATTGAATTGTTTAGCTTGTATGAACAAAGCCTGAGCTTATGCTGCTCTCTCGAGCAGCATGATTTCATACCTAGAGCTTTTCGAAGGCCATATAATTGATGCATATTCTAATAGCGGACGGACGAGGGCAATATATAGCAATCTAAGCGTGCGGATTGAATGAAAATCAATGGAGAAACGAAATATGAAACCAAGTGTTCTAGAAAGAGATATTTTGAAAAAGTAAGGAAAATAGTCTACGAAATTGAAAGAATGTTTATTATAATATTATCGCATCACAATGTAACACAATATGTATAATATATCAATCTACTAAACTGAACCGTTACTTATTCCCGAGTAACGGTTCGTCGTCAATGCCGCCAGGTTTTCTCGTCGTAAAGGTATCATTCATACCATTATTTCCCACAAAATATATGAATGTCATTTATTACGATGTTGTGAAGCATTAAAAATTATGCATGTCCATTTCTCTTTTCTTTGATATTCTTCAAAGTAGATCTCGGATTTTTACCCGGGTACCCGGGTATCTCATGAGATAGCCGAGTATCCGGGTATCCGGGTATCTCATAAGACATAAGTCATAAATGATTTCGTGCAATTTAAAACAATAATGAAATTAAAAGAACGTTGATATATTAATTTAAATTTATTAAAATCGTTCAAGAGAATAAGTAATTGTAATATATCGTCTGCTTTTTCCTATTGATGCAAATGATTTTTATTTTGTATAAAGATTCGCAGTGTATTCATGAGATACCCGGGCACTCAGGTAATTTTTGTTTATCCGAACACCCAGGTATCCGGGTAATGCTGTTTACCCGGGTATCTCACGGGTAACCCGGGTATCCGGGCATCTCATAAGTCACAGCCCTGCTTCGAAGATCGGGTAATTTTGGAGTCGAGTGTACGTTGTGGGCATTGCACGAGAAATATTACGTGTCATTTCGGTCGGTGTGACTCGATTAAACGTTTCTCCGATCGATACTCCGTCTGAGCGGCTGTTCCACGGTTGTATCAGTAATTAATAGGCTGGGAACACGACGGAATGGAAAATACGAGGCAGTCAGCGTTTGCCTCGCGGTCGTGAAATATGAACGGGGTGTTTGAGTCGCGCAGTCTTTTCAGCCGCTTATCTGCAGTTTTACGCGCGTTATTCGATTTTCGCGTGAGCGCATTGTCCCGCGAGCCAGCATGCGAAAACAAAGCGTTATCTTCAGGCCGAAACAATGTCGCTCGCTGAATCCGTTGCACGCGGAACAACTGGCCGTGGCCATCTGTGTTCGAATCGTTATCATCGATCACGTGTATGATGTATGTCTCGATCTCGACAGCGAATCCCTTTTTAACACAGACGAATGACTGCAGGGGGCGAGACCGAGAATTTTTTTCTCTCTCTACGGCACTATGTGTATGGGGAATCTGCCGTGGCGCAACTGTGACATTTGTTTCCCGAGCTGCGAACGCACGGAATACCCCGGTGCGGTTCACGTTCAATTTCCATCCGGTATTGATTCGATGAAACCCTTTGCTGTTGGTTATCGTCTCCGCGGGACCGAAACAACGTTCTTACGAAAGTTACCAGCTCGTGTTCGGGGTACCTCGAAACGTCTCTGTATCTGTTTCTATCTCTCCGCGTTTCTCGTCCACCGAGCTCACCAAATCATTTCGTCCGCGAAATCATTCATGATCAACGCCGCCCAAGTTTCCCATCGATCTCCAACCCGCTAAAGAGAGTTCTTGATAGGTTTGCCCTGTCTGTGGTCTTCCCGTAACGGTTTAACTGTATGAACCAGTTATGTACTATTAAAATTCTACATTGCCCGGCCAGTTATTATTTGGATCCCATGGTAATCACCGACACAAATTTCCCCGACACGGTTTGCACCGAAAACATTACACCGACTCCAGATTTGACCAACAACGCCTTTAAGCGACAACGGTTTTGACCGACAACTTTTTAAAATCGTTGTCGGTTAAAGGCGTTGCCGGTCAAAGTGGGTTTCGGTCAAATCTGGAGTCGCACTATGGGCTACTTGGCCGATCATCTAGCTGGCCAAAATTATTTTTTCTGCTTAACATGTTTGAAATGTACCTACTAACTTATTTATAGTATTTTTTCTTAAAAAAAATAATTATAAACAAATAAAAATTAACCATTTTTATTGAAAATATTATTTTTAACTAATTTAACAATACGCGCGAATTACTACAATATAAGCAATAAAAATAACAACAAATATAATATAATATATAATAATAACCAATAATACGACTAAATAATAACAATAAAAATTAAACGTAACGATAACTTGTGCATCTGCAAACTTCTGCGACTTTTTTGTTAGGCGACAATAAAGCTGATACCTTCAACTTTACAGTGGTTAAACAAACATTACCGGGACGGACCCGGAAGTACTACTACTTCCTTCCAAATGTATGAACTTCGAGATTAAAACTGCCTTCAAAATGACTATTTTCAGTAACCGTTATTTTAATTATTTAAATACACATCTGATTGCAATTTTGTGAAATAAATACACTTACCTGCTACAACACTGTCCATCATCGGTGTTCTTAAAATAGCTTTCATGACAAAAAATATTTCACTTCGAACGTTGTTAATGCGGACGACACGGTGAAAGGTACAAGCACTGTACTAAATGACTAAATTTCAAGTGATTACACCTTCGTATGGAAATGCCAAGCCGTATAACAACTTATTTTTATCTGGGATGAGTTTGACAAAATCGACTTTTGGCCAGCTA
This sequence comes from Lasioglossum vierecki, assembly GCA_028455595.1. NCBI lineage: Eukaryota > Metazoa > Arthropoda > Insecta > Hymenoptera > Halictidae > Lasioglossum > Lasioglossum vierecki. Next base: position 2,497,436 of record CM052335.1, on the reverse strand, counting down.
GATTGGCCAAGTACCCCATGGTGAGTCGGTGGAAACCGTGTCGGGGAAAATGTCGATGATTTCCTATTATCGGCCCTGGATTTTCAGAAAATTGAATGTACTTCGAATAAACATTTGGTACTTCAGCTTTTAATGAAGTTTATAAATTGGGAATAGCAATGTATAACATACTTTTAATTAACTAAATTACAAGTAACTAACTTCATAAATACCCATCGTACCGAAATAAAATACGTGAAAGCGACCATCAAATCCTGAAATCCGTATTAATTTCAGTAGTCTACATCAAGATCCCCATTGAACTGATGCGCCTGGAGAGTAGAAAGTGTCGCGAGGTGCGCACATAGTCGCGTGTATTTTGTAGAAGGCTCGTTACATTACATCGACGGGATTTCTACACGGACAAGTTACTACCACCGTCTGGCTGGCTCTTGTTCGTATCGGTATGTACCTCGCCTCGATACAAGGCAGCTAAACTCACCGCAAGGGGGGTGTCTCTTCATTCTGAAGTTGCAAAACTTACCTCGCTGCAGGCTAGAGGTCTCGCACTCAACTAGGACGAACCAAGAACTCCGTTACTTTGATCCATATTTTATTTAGTTCGCGGAGTAAAAAATAAAAAAGAAAGAGAAAGGATAGGAGGGAACGGGTGGGGATGGAAAGTTTGAGGAAAAGAGCGGAAGTTGATGGTATTCGAGCGATAGTGGTAGGTCGACGCCGGGGAATGGCTATGCTGGTAAATACAAGGGGGTGGGGGGCCCAGGTTAGGGTAAGGTATAACCATTTTCGCACTTTTACGAGGCGACCAGTTAATTCGGTGTGCAATTGCCAGTTTCTTGCCGCGGCGAACGAGGATACCACCGGTCTCGGATCTAATTTCGCCCAGTTTTTCAACTTGTCCGCGGCAACCGAGGCCTGACCCCTTTATTCGCACGGTCCTTCCTCGGCCGGCTTACGTCGAGGCTAAGAAGGCTCACCGCTGTATAAAGAGAGCGAGGATTAACACGGCGGAGTGCAAAATTAAATTTATACTCTCTCGCAAGTTCCCGTAATATTCTCGAGCCCGGCAGCCCCTCCCTCGCGGCCCATGTATCTCCGCCACGGTCGGCTCGCGATTTTGATTTATCCACTGTTATGCGAATAACGGTGGTATTAATTAAATTTAAAGCGAGAACTCCGGACCCGATTTAGCCAGCCGCCGGACCCGCGGACACCGTCCAATGGCCAATGGCTGCGTGAAATTGTGGCCGCCGTTGTACCACTGTATTATTTAATAATCTGTGTTTCTATGTAGTGTACGTTCGGATTTTTTTCTTTTTCGTCCCTACAATATTGAAAATCGAACCGATTCCCGTTCCTTTCGACACTCACACGCTGAATGTTTCAATGATGACGCGGTACACGGTTCCAACTTCAAGAAATGTCCTCCTGTAAACGGAGAAAAACAAGACAATTTTCGAGGAACGTATAATATTCCAAATCTATTTGTTAAACGTGTCAAAAACTTTCGAATATCGGAAATGACAGTAACATTTTCAATATTCAATAATATCTTACAATTATTTTTACAACGCAGAGTTTCCAGTAGAAGCACACACGCGGTATAATTAATTTCCAAACGTAACCACTCATGTTCAATTTAAAGACGATAATATTTACATTTCCCCCTGCAAGTGGTGCTTGTCAGGCAAATGATTGTACAACTCGAAAGGCAGCTCGCAGACGCCGCAATGTTTCCTTAGCTAGACCAGTCTGTGTTCTAATAGATTACCGAATTTTCGAAAATGATTTCGAGCATATTCTGTGAAAATAGCTTCAAGCTGAAAGAGTTAAATTGTGCGCGCAACATTAAGGAAACCCATACCGCCGGCAAAATTCTAGGGATTCACGAGTCAAACGTAGTTCCCGAGGAATTTTATTTTCCACAAAGAGAAAGATTTCAGCATACGAATCGATTTCTCTCCCGGCTTCAATGAAATGTCTAAACACCATTCCCTTCGACTTCGTTTGTGTCTTGACGGTCTGAAACTAGTTTTTGCGGCCCCTTATTTTCTTCTCCGTTCTCGTAGAAATCCAGTAATCCGGATCTCTTTAGAAATCTTCCGCCTGGCGTTTCCTCCCTTCCTAATTTGCTTCGTGGCGCGCGCGCGGGACTGAAGGTGTAGTTATCCCTTGTATTTCGGTGTTATTTCTCCGAGAAACTACTCTTCCGTTTCCTACGAGGAACACGTGCATACAGCAAAAATTGGTAAATATCGTTCAGCATCGTTCCTCGCGCGCGAGAATTTCTTCGCTCGTACAATTTTCTTTCTGCGAGTACGAGTAAATCGAGTAATTTAATAATATTCTCAACGTTAACCCTCTCTGCGTTTTTGTCAAATATATGTAAGTAAAATATATTTCCTTTAAGATTTGTATTCGGCTGAAAATTAGAGTAGTGACCGTCTTACTCTGTAGAGGGAGAAAGCAGAAGAAACTAGAAGAACATGGAATTATAGTTGGGATTCTAAAGGCGGCATTGACATCGTAAATAACAAACTTTAATGTCGTTTCTTTGTTTTCAAGTATGGATGTTGGAAATTATATAAATCTTTATTTGATCCCCTCAGGGTTACAAATTCGAGACCATATCCTTCTCCTTTCCTCACATACTCCTTCTTGAAAATATAGTTCTTAAGAGTGTGGATCACAACTCTAGTGTGCGTGACTCACACAGCGCTACGTGTATACGTACATGAGAAGGCAAGGGTTCGGAATTAGCGATGCCATTTCTCTATAATACACATTTCGGTGCTCTACGTCGTCACAATCGCTAGATAAAAGATCAATCTAGGAGGGACGTATACCAAGAACGCCTACTTTTTCCGTTTTCGTGGTGTAATATTGATTATTCAGCAGCCCTTGAGGACCAACAAGTAGTTAAAGACGGCTCGACCGTGCTGTCACTTTAAGTGAGACGCAGTTTCTTAAATATAAAGAGATTTAGGGTTCTTTTCGAAAAAGCAAGTATCGTCCCTCCTTGGGGGGACACATACAATGTCATTGCAACGTTTATTATTGAAAACCTGGCGTATTTAAAACCACAGGATCGCTAATTCGAGATGACGTATTAAAGTGGACAGTTCTGTAAACATATAATTTCGGAATTTTTTTCTGCGAGCGCTGCAGTCAGTTTCCGATCATGGACTCACTCCAGTCACGCAGTTACCGACGAAATCGGTATTACCAACGGTATTTTCCGAACCATTGCCACCCTTAATTCTAAAGTTCTAACCTATACTTAACCTACAGACTTAAAACTAAACGACTTAATTATTACTTACAGACTAATTAACTCTATTATTTACAATAATTATTTACAAATATTTACAATCGTAGACCTGTGACAAGGTCATAGTGAGAGAGAAAGAGAGAGAGAGAGAGAGAGAGCGATCTCCTACTACAACCTTCTCCTTGTACTACCTTCCTCCCCACTTCTCCCTAACCCTGAATGTTCTAAATTATAAATAGTGTAAATACGAGAGAGAGAGAGAGAGAGAGAGAGAGAGAGAGAGGTGTAACATAATGAAATAAAACAACTTTGTATGTCAGATCAACGCAATAGAGTTCAGTGAATGTTTCAAGCCTAACCTTAAAAAGGAAAGATACAACATTATATACAGGGTGTATCCGTTAAGTTATGTTACCATTTTTTAGGCATTTCCAGTAGTGCAATTAAAAAATGTTTCAGACGAAAGTTTCTCAGTACTTGATGAGCTACATGTTCGTATATTCTTAAATCTGAAAAAATGTTTTTTACGTAAAAAAGTAAAGGTCACCTTGACTTTTTAAAATGGAACTATATGTTTTGGACATCATAGGATTGTTTTTGACGTCGAGACGAATTTAACAGCGCACTATAAAATTTTTGTCTGAAAATGACAGTCGGGCGGAGATTCCTCGTCGTTATTTATTTCGATTCGTGGAGAAACCATCGAACGAAAATACTGTGCGAGTAAAAAGAGGAGGAACATTATTCTTTCGTGATCGCGCGTCTTCGCCGTAGCAAATTTAGTCGGTCACGCAACGTAGCCGAGTGTTTTATCTTCTGTGATAAATAAAAAATCGATACACCGCAATCTTCTCCCCATTTTCTTCCGGCTTTGACTGATAGCGCGATGACTTGACCGTTTTCGTTAACAAAGACGTGGCTTCCCTTTATAATGCGCGGAACCAGATCGAAAATGGTCGAAATGAATCCAGGCTGTAGTATATGTGCTAGACTGCGGATCATTATGCAACTCACATTCTCGGAAGCAATTGCAAACAGTGAAAGATAAATCAAAATTAATTTCTGGTTGAAAGGATTTTTCCAAAAATCTTCTCTTAAAATTACACATGATTAAGGACACCTATACTAGAGGGAAGTGCAAATTATTTTCTGTAATAATTTGAAGTTGATAATAATAGAAACGTCTAAATAATCTGAGAACAGTGTTGCATTGTGTCCAACTCCATAGAATTATGAAAACAAAATAAATGTCCACGTAGCTGATGTACCTTGAAATCAATGTGATAATTACTTCGGATTTTTTTGCAAAATAAAAAATGTTTGCATCGATTGCAGGACACAGGAGCTAAATGAAAAGAGTTGTATTCTTCTTTTAGGCTGAAACGAGCACATTGATGTATTTAAATATTTGTTACACATCCGCTGCTTTAAATTGTACGTACCCATTTTTCTAATAAACGTATAAAATCCGCAGTCTCGTTAATTTTTAATTCACCGCGAGGTTTATCTCGCTTTCAGCGACTGAATTAGTTAACGAGCCAGCCTATCGGAAAAGTCACGGACAGACTGGAACGAAGCAACTTGGTCGAAATACTCCTCTGGGCGTATAAAGCAGTATTAGACGTCGTAGCTTCCTCGTACAACTTCATAGCACCGGCCAGAGACCTTCAATCCCCTGGGAATTTACATGTGGTTGTGAGCTATTCAGCGAGACAAAGTGAATAAACAATGTTGCGAAATTATCTTAAGCAAGTTGCGATTCTGATTACGCCACGCGGATTAATATTGGGGAATGCGCAGCAATTAAGGCAGAATCATGTTAACTGCTGCAGTATTTTCTCTCCTCCCTTCCTTCTTCAGCCTTTGTTCGCCCGCATTTATTTTTGTTATCGTCCTGCTGGAATTATTACATTCTGCCCATTTGATTAATCAAGATGCTACAGCTTCGTACATGGATATTTTCAGAAAATTACCACTTGCTTTCCCGCGGCAGACTCTTAATTAAAAGTTGTTCCGAGAAGTATCGAAACGTGTGCGAAATTGTCGGTATTTAAACTGCGATAATTTCGTTAAACAAAATAATAAAACAATAAATCTGGTCTCGTTTTAAGGCGTGTTTCTTACAGTATCTTGATCTCGTATTTCGAACAACGCACAATTGTAGAAAAAGAAAAACTTGAAAATCGATAAAGTACAGAGTGGATTGTAAACTGTGATGCGACTGATGAATTGGTGACAGCTCTCGAAATAATTCGAGATGATAAAACAGCATTCCATCGACCGAAGCTTTATATCTGAAAAAATCGATTTCAGAATCAATCGAGCACACAGTGTATTTCAATGCAGCGCATACTCGTGCACACATCGATACTGCATCGAGTGATGTTGGCCGTTCGATGGAACTGATAGGTAATACCGAGAGTATGTACGACAATCCTGATTGTAATCACGATCTGACGTTGTATACTGTACAGGAACGGACCCGTTTGTACTGAAATCCGTTACGTTTGCATCAATCAGATGCTGTGGCGTTCCACCGAGTTTGAGCTGATTTTTCCCAAAGACTAAAGGACTCCGTACAGTCGCTTTATCCTCTTAATCTGTTCCTAAGCACAGAATCTCTCTTTCTCTCTCGCAATTTCTAGTACACCTTGTAGATTAAATACTCCGCAGATGAACGAGACGAAAATTGATGAATCACTCCGGCAATATTTCTCATGTGTATAATGCACTTCTTGTTTTCTAATTAAAGTCTCCTTCATCAAACTTTCTTCAGCAGCCAGCTGCATTAGCTTTTCTTCATTATGGTGTTTGCATAATCTCGAAAATTAATATTAACATGCCTTTGATATTCTATGCATTAAAATAAATGTAGCCATATAAAGAATATAAATTTTCTTTTCCCTGCTAGGACATTTTTGAGGATAAAGAGGTTTTAAGTCGCATCTATCTTTTAGTTTTAATAAAATAACAGGGTTGGACGTGGACAGTAACTAATTTTGAACTGTCAGGGATGTAGGGCGCGTTATTTCTTTAGCTGTCGCTGTACGTTAGCTGTCGATGCTTTCATAAAATTGGAGAGACAGCTGGTCAGCGTCGTTCACATGGCGAAAAAAAAAGGAACACAATAATATAAGGTTAGCTATCGACTTCTGTCGCGCCGCGAATATTTATTATAAAACCATGAGTCACGTGGGACCCACCGTCGATTTGTCTTTGCTCGCAAATTCGTATTGGGGAAACGATCCTAGCCTGGGTTTATCTATCAACGTTGTAGAAAAATGGAGAAAGGTGTTCCCTCCAAAGAGAAACAAGGACGCCCGCCCTGATGACCGATGACACAGTTGAAAAATTGATACCATCTTGTTAAATTGCTATTAAAACTGTTCCACACAAATTTTCGCGTAGTTGTTCAACAATATTTTCTATCGACCAAGTCGAATTTTTCTGATCAATTGAATTGATCCATTTCATTACAGAAGAAGTGAGACGCCAATGAACTTGGAATTTGAAATATTAAAATACGGAGCATATTATCCGTAAAAATAATATTAATTATTTTAATCCAATTGATTTAATTTGTTATCATATATTCATTTCATCAATTACACTTACTATTATCAGTATTACTTAATTAATGATACTACTAGAGTTAATTACTGCTACGAGGACTATTCTATTAAATTCAAATGTTTATCGTCGCATCTAGTATTCCCATATGCGCGATTTTCGAATTTAGCATTGCGCGAATTGAGCTGAGTGATTACGTGACGCGTTCGTAATCTACTTATGCTTCCTGGATTCGATCCTACTCGGATCACCGACTTTGATGAACAATAATGGCGAATCGTTTCCAAAATAGAAAATACGTTCGAAAACGATCCAATTCGAACGCGTCACTTATGAAATTCTTGATTAATTGGAGCATTCACTAGGCTAGAAATTGACCTCCTAGAAGTTAGCCCCCCACTTGTTGAATTAAATAATTTCAACAATTGTGCTGAATTGTGCTAGGTTTGTGCTATATTGTGCCCGAATATTATCACTATAATATAAAAAATAAGATGAAAAATTGAGAAAAACGATTTCTTGAGTAGCCCCCCACTTTTCATTTTTTTAAATTTTTTCAATTATGCTAAGTAGTGCTAAGATTGTGCTCAAGTATTACTTAAAAAAAATTATAAATAAAAAAGTTATAGTTAAAAAACGTTTTCTACATCTAATTAACGTTTAAGTAAGAAATAGTTATCCAAACAGCATATAATCATATATCTGAGTTGTGCTAGCCTAGCACAAGTCAG